>CM076572.1:978650541-978890541 GCA_034641835.2 Pinus albicaulis
AATTCAGCTTCTAGAAAACTCAGCTATGGATATAGTCATCACTAACATGTAAAAAATACTGATGGCTAACAAACAAGATAGGAATTATGTTTACAGAGCCCGGGATAAGCTGAGGAAAGAGGTCTTGGTTCCGCTGTGGAAGGCTCTCCAATTACCAGAAGTGTACATGGGTTCCAATTTGTGGAGCGAATTTCCTTATGAAAGAATGGCCTTTGTCGCCATGAAAAACTACAAGGACATCTTTATGAAGCACGATTCCCGAAGATTCACCTACTATTTGGAGGAGGTGAAAGCCGAGAACAAGAAAATTGCGGCTGGAGCTCTGCTTCCGCATGAAATTATTGAACAAGTCAATTACAAGAATGAAGAATCTGGTGTTGCTGTTGCAGAATTGCGGTGGAAGCTAATGGTGGAAGACATGAAGAAAAAAGGAAATATTTCTAACACCTTGGCGGTTTGTGATGTTTCAGGGAGCATGTCCGGAACTCCCATGGAGGTCTGCATAGCGCTTGGATTGTTGGCTTCAGAAATAAGCAAGGACCCATGGAAAGGCCATGTTATGAATTTCAACGAAAGTCTTCAACTGCATTTGGTCACAGGGAATTCCCTAGTTGAAAAGTATGAATTCACAGAGAGCATGGATTGGGGAATGAATACCGATTTCCAAAAGGTGTTCGATGTGATATTGGAGATGGAAGTGAAATGCAGACTAGAACCGGAGAAGATGATAAAGCAACTGGTGGTGTTCAGTGACATGGAATTCGACCAAGCTAATACACTATATGGAAGTCCAAAGATGGGGGATATGGAGTGCCTCCCAGGATCATCTTCTGGAACTTGGAGATTCTAACAGCACGCCGGTGTTAATGGGAGAAGAGGGGGTTGATTTCTCTAAAACCTCCTCACGCTCTTCTTGGAAAAAAATTGACAAATCAATCCATTGATGGTCATGAACAAGGCCATTGAAGGAGATATTTTCCAACGGTTGCGCATTGTGGATTAAACTAGCGTACCATCACAGCTGCCACTCCTCTTGATTTTCCTTTAGTTTTCACAACATTTTCAAATAATTTTAAATGAAGCATTTCAACATTTTGATAGTTTGTCTTAATCTACAAATAATAAATGATGTTTGACAAGATAAATACATAATTTATCAACTAGAAATTGCACCAAAAGGGTGCAAAGATATGGCAATGGAAGCTTAGATGAATGTAGTGATTTTTCTTAATTTTTTGATTGGGTTAGGTGTATTTTTTACTTTTTTGACTAGGTTAAGTGTGTTTTTCACTTTTTTAACTAGGTTATAGTTTATAGATGACAAAGATCATTAAAATATATTAAATAAATTTGAAGACAAAAAAAATTCAAATGATACTTTTTCAATTACCTACAAGAACCATAAAAATATCATAAATACATTTTAAAACAAACAAACTATGGTCATTATGTAACTAATTTAAGAGTCAGACATTACTTAATACGGTTTGAATCAAATTTAATGGAAGAGAAATTTTTTTGAATTCATATTGCATAGAAACATTTTTGGGAATATAGGTTCACTTTTGACATACCAGATTTTCACACCAAGTGTCCAAACAAACTCTCTTCTCATTGTCACACATATTATTATACTTATATCATGCCACACATGTAGACACTCATAACTAATATGGACTTGTGTTAAATAATTAACATGCTATATACTTAAAATATACGAGTCATCCTATATTTTAAGATTATTTATGCATCACTGAATTGATCTTTGAGCTGTGGAGGCCAGTAGTAATTTTGCAATCTAGACTCTCCAGGCCCAAAAAGTAATTTCCTGTGGGCCCATAGTGAGGGTTATGCTATGTAGGCTTACTATCTTTAGAGTTGCGATTAGAGTGATACTATTTAACCCCTACACACACCCCACAACTAGAACCAACAAAGAGTTTGTTGAGCTAAGATACAATAAGGAGATTCAAATAGGTCCTAGTCACCAAATACCCTGCAAAGGTAGTTGAAACTTTGGCATCCAATGTTAACATAGAAGTTCTTGCTTGAGGAGGCTCTAAATAGGGCATGAAAAGAGTGCACAAATATAGGATTCAAGTTGCACAACAGGTGTTTCTTATGTTACCAAAAATGAGAAACCAAGTTTTAAGGCTTCTCCTATAAGAAATGCGAAGAGAGAAAAAAAGTGAATAAAACAAAATAAATAATTAATTAAAAACGTTTAATATTTCCACTTGTGAAAGTGTAAAGAAACATTCCTAAATAGTGATATCAATGTATTTAAAAACATGTATATAAATTTCATATTTTTATCACTTTAACAATCGCTTTAATGAAATTTCTTAGGAAAAAAAACAAGAAACAAATGTATCCACCTAGAACATTAGTTACAATGAGATTTTTGTTGAAACACTTGATATCTAACACTGATAAAACCCCAAAAATTTATATTTTTTCAATACATATTCAATAAAATCTATACAATCCTACAATGTAATCCATAAAGTGTTGTGGTTGGAGAAAATTGACAAATCCAAAGTTGAATTTCCCTATAGTTTATGCAATTACCTAGAACTCGGATTCTAAATGGAAATATGTCAAAAATGATTTGTGATCATTCTGGACTTCCATAACACCCAAGAGATAGATGTTCAATGTGCTTTAATTACCTAGTTGTTTTAGGAATTCCTTTTAACATCTCTTTACATGCCTCTAGATTTTTTCTTGGTTTGACAACAAATTTACAAATCTCTTGAATCATGTCAAAAATCTATCCAAAGTAATTAGTCTCTCAGTTTTTTTTAACTATTTGCATAGTAGTGTATATGAAAAAATGTTGAATGATTTCTATTTTTTCCATCACTTTGTAAAATCTTTTACATTACTATTAGTACCATCTTCATAGAGTGAAAAACCAAAATTTTGAAAATTTATTAAAAATAAAACTTCTAAAATATAAATATTAATATTTTTTTCATAGACCATTTCATAAATTAAATTATGCTCACACTAATTAACCAAGATAATATGATACATTATATTCATTTAAAATCAAATAATATTGAACATGCAATTAGTATTTAATTACACATGTGTTTAGTATTTAACTAAACATCTAATTTAAATATTTTGATTGAACCATCAAATTTCTGAACTAACTTATGATATGGAAATGATGTTTGGGCGAGATTTTGTTTTCTAATTCCCTTTAATTGTATATTAAGAAAAGGGGAAGCAAATGAAAGAATGGATAAGAGAATTCTTGAATATACAAAGTTGTCCGAATGCAATATAGAAGTTGTGAATTTTTTAGAAGCATTTACTCATTATAGCAACAGGGAAATGGGAAACTAATGGTAAATGCAAATATCAGTTCATATAAGGAAGCTTTTATTTTTGTAAAACAGAGTATGATTTCTACTTTTTGTTGTATCGAGCTATTGCCGCTTTTATTTTTCCTCAAATTTTAGCTTGAGGACATTTGAGTGGAGATCGTCAATGTTGGTTGTTGTGAGTTGTGCTTGGAGGTTAGAATAATATGACAGCTTGCATTCATTAGAGATTGAGATGTCAATGATTTGTATGGGAGATATTCTCTTTTAATTTTCCCGTAAGAAAATATTGCTTCAATGGAGTTGAAGGAACATTGTGATCAAGCACAAAAGTCTTTTCTCATGTTGCTAGTGTTTTTTTTTTTTTTTTACTAGACTTGGGGAGAAAATAAATGAGTAGATATTTTCCCGAAGAATACTATCGTGCTGCTACAATCAATGGCTAAAAATTTATGCACATGTAATTGGCGAATCGACAAAAAATGAACACAGTCTGTGACATGTATTGCATGTTACGCTGCATAACATTACTTATATAGATGGAATCCATTGGAAGTTCAAGAAACATGCCCTGAGGTTAGGGCTGTAAAAAACAATACATACTTCCTTCAGCTTAGGTCTTATCTAAAAGGTATCTATTCCACCAAATTATTCTGCCAAATTCACTCAGGACTTGCAAACAACCTCACCAATGAACCAAGGGACAAATAATAATCGTATTCAATGCACAAATTAAAAATAGCATTGCAGTTCAATGAACCAAGGGACAAATCAGAACCTTATTCAATGCAAAAATAAAAAATAGCATTGCAGTACATGTACATATGAAGGTTAGAGTTTACACACTCCATCATTTGGGACTCAATGACTCATTACTTAGAAGAGCCAATAACCACCAATAGAGTAAATTTTTGTTGTATGTTTGAATGGCATAAAGAACCGACAAGACTATTGAAAAAATGCAAAAGGGAGGACTCGTTGCTGTTTTAGAGATCCAACTGAGATCATGGATGTTGTGCCTTGGGAGGAAACCGTGGAGATGTTTGTTTACATTAAAATGAACCCCCTTTTCCAACTATTATATCACTACACACTCCATTTAAATTTTCTTACATATCCTTTTCATATTAACCATAAAAATAAAATATAGAGTGTAGAGCAAATGCAGTTGCAACAATTTCCTTTTGTCCTTGCATTGTTCTTTTTTGTGGGAAAGTATTTGTGTTACTATCCAAAATTTTACATATCAAATCTAGTTTTATGATTTATATGGATGGGTTTGGCCTAGATCAACCCAAAACGAGTGACATAAAACCACTTTTGAAATACAATTGACACCTAAAACATGAGGTAATATCCCAATATATTGTTTTAATATGTAAAACTGACCAACGTTTTTAACACCATAGACCTGATATAATGGAGACTCCATATGAGGCATGAACACCACATACTCTGCAACCCTGTAGGTGGAACATTATTCATGGTTGTTAGGACAGACACTCCTAATTGAGAAGGCTCTAAAAGGTCCCTAACAAAAATACAAATCGACAAGATTTTAGGTTGCACTACAGATGTTGCTACAACCCATGGCTCTAAGTCTATACCAGAATAGTTGGGGGATAATTAGCAAAAGAGCAAGATCAATGACATTTATTGAGTTTTACACTGCATAATAAAACCAATACAACTGAAGTGCTTCCTGTTTTCAAAAAAATTGAATAAATTTGATTTCCAAAATCTTGTTTCAAAGAGAAAGACAATTAGAAAAAAACGATGGCCAGAAAAAAACCCAAATTTGAGCATGTTTAAATATGCTCTCAATTCCTCCATTGTAATATATGTTACACATGATTCTGACACAACCTTTCGAGGTTGTAACATACACCTGAAAAGTATATCTGGTATTATTTTAAAGTTCTTGTGCCCTTCTCTTACTAGTGAAAATGTGCAATTTACTTGGCGCATGGCTTATCTAGCACAAAAAAAAAATACCAATGAATATTGCATAGCCATAATGTGGATATATTTTAACGTGTATGAGTACCATTTGTCAAGGTTTGGGATAACAACTAGCCTGGTTTTGGTCCTTAGCAATTCTGACTCTATTTTCCTGTCCTCTGCTCAATCAATCAGAGAAGAGCTACCAGATGATCTCGACTTACTCTAAGGTGAAATTCTAGGCATTGAGGTCCCAACAAGTGACTGGTCGTATGTAGGATAAGGAGATGTAGAGGAAAAATAAGGATTTAATCCGTGGGAGTGAGGATGGATAGGAGACTATGAACCGAAAAGACTTGACAATATTCACAGAGGAAAAGGAAGGGAAATGGTCTCGAAAAGCGTTTGTAAATGAAATTGGGTTTTAGAGAGAATGTGCGACTAGGTTGTCACGAGTTCAACCGCCTTACCTGATCAACCAGTGGGAACCCAAAATAGCTTCCTAAATTGTAGGGCTTCAATCGGCTCAAAAGCTTGCACAACATTTTTCCGTCGTTTCAAGTGGGGTTGCAGAGATCTTCAATTCAAGGATGTAACATAATGCACAAACTCCATCGATGCTTGAATTGAAATTAATGTAAAACAAGAAAAGTTTGAAGGATCAGATGATTACACAGTAATCGCGAGATTGAACCGCGGGGAAGAGATTTAGCAGATGTCAGAACTACTGGTCCTCCATGTTCAAGAATCAATTATCCAATCTTCGCCAATTTGTGTGTAAATAACAATTGGGTGTTGCTTATACTCGTGAATGAATTTGAATGGGTTACACGGATTGTTTGCAGTGTTCATGGGAGTTGAGAGTATTTTCATCTCTACCTTGAGATTCTCAACTTCAAGGATCCTGAGTGAAGTTGAGCTTCCATCCCTTCTTCATCAGAGCTTCAATCTGCTCAGCTTTGGAAAAAGGTGTAACTAAATCCCTTGTGAAAATTTCCTTGTACCACTCTTCTGAACTGCTCTTCTGAAACTGTTTGTACCACTCTCTCTCGTACTGGGGCACTGAAACCTTCCTTGTACTCTTCCTTGTACTGCTTTTCTAAAACCTCTCTTTCTCGTATTAGGGCACTTTTTAGATTCATGTCAGCTGTCAAGGATGACGAATCTCAATAGTGTCACCAACAAAAACTTCACAATAAAATTCATATTGACATAATTACATGAAAAATGACCATAAATTCCATTTCAAAATAAATCATTTTTACACAAATGTTCACTCTCAAAAGAAAAGGGGCACCTCTCTTGCATTAACTGTGCCCAAATAATGCCTAAATATCATTATTTCATGCATCACCATCCAAACATATGCTTCGTCGATGTTGTTATATGCACAATATAAAGTTCAATAATGGAAATATATGCACCAATGTTGTTATGCACACAATATAATGGAAACATATGCACCAATGTTGTTATACGTACAATATAATGGAAATATATGCACAAATGTTTTTATACACACAATATAAAGCTCAATATTCCCCAATGCTTTATTTAGGTGTAAAAGCATCAACAATTTTTAAAATAAAAAGAACAATATGATGTATGATAATTATATGAGTAATGGCATCCCATTAAAAAATATATTAATTAGATATTTGAAAAACATCAATCTTATCTGTATGCGAACTCAACCATTGATTTGCAAGATTAATGTTTAATTAAACATAGATTTGACTTCAAATCAAGGAAGCATTGGAACATCAAGTAACCTATCTACATAGCATATAATTTTAACTACCAAGTCACCATTACATTGTGTTAACCAACTCCCATCATATCAATTTAGTTTAGGTATCATAATTATAGAATGTCACATGTCTAGCATACAAGTGATTTAGTTAAAATTTTAGATAATTGGATTGGTCAGATTCAAAATCCTGAAAAAACTAAATCTTTGGAAATATAGAAAATTGAAATATTTTTTTACCATAAACAAATATCCAATATCTATTTTCCATGCACAATATCCACATTGGATAGGACATGTAAGATAAAACACATGTAAATCGACGAGGTATATGCCACACATGGATGCCACATAAAAATCATGAAAAAATCCATAAATTACCATAAAGGAAAAACTTGGATGTGGATGACATGTAAGATAGACACATAACTCACATGTGGATGACACATAACTGATTCACATAAGATAAAATTTCCTTTTCAACATGTCTCAGTCTAGTACAGGATACTCTAAGTTCTTCTCCCATAAGGTCAAACTCTATCTTTTACAAGCCCAAGATTGCTTCTTCTACAATGCCAAAGATGTAACACAAATTAGAGTTTTAATAGGTCGAAATTTGTCTTGTTACAAGTCTACAAATGATGGCGGGCTCACCCCGCTCCACCCACAATCTTCACTCTCTTGTGTATCTAAAATTGTATTTCAAGTTTAGCCCCAAATAAATTTAAATCTGGGCAAACTCTAACACTATGCAGAAGCTTTTATATTTCAATCTCAGATTTGAAATATTAAAATATAATTCTCTTATGGTGATAAAACTACACCTCTCAACCCGGTTATAATCTATATGCGGAAGCTGCATTTTCCAAATCATTGATTTGAAACCATATTAATAAACCCAACAAATGTTATTTCATTGGCGGAAGCTTTCTTCAAACCTCATGCCTAAACCATATTACATTCCACTTCATATTCGAAAATCGACCACCATTATATTAAGCCTTTATCTTTGGATTTAAATAAAGTGCTTCTAAATCATATCTCAATTTTAAAAGCCCTTTAAATCAATTTCTTATAACCCCTTTTTAATATTGAATATAGCATCAAAAATGGTTTTGAACCGACCTTAAAATCCTTTGGAATGAATAGTCAAGTCTTAAATCAAATATTTAAAGCCATTAACTTCCAGCATAAGCACTTAGTCCACGCTTATCATTTGATTTGTATCAAAGCTCAACTTTGATAAAACTCAAGTGCTAACATCTACGCTAACACATATCATTTGATTTTCATTAATACCCATATAGGACATCTACTAAATGTTTAATTCTTTCAGGCCCACACATTCAAAACGTTCAACAAATATAACACTGCTCATACCTCACTTAACAACCCAACAACTTCCAACGCGAACGCCCTTAGATCTTCCGCCTTCAAGATCAAACGCAAGTCGTGTTCCTTTCACCACAGAACTTTAGCACAAAAATATTGCGCGATATAAGCAGTATTCAAGAGATGACGTGTCCAAAATGTATTGGATTGCGTTCTATTTTAGAAACCCGCTCCTCTGCAAAATAGGTGCGTGAGACCAGTGGTTTGTTCACACAAAACTGCTTCTTGGAAAATCTGGTATTGGACTGAGTTTAATGCGGAATTTCCATTTCATTTTACTCCTTTCAAACCCATCTCTCCATCCTAAAGGATCGATCGACCTTGATAGCAATTTAGTTAGCAAAGTTAGATTGCAAGGTTAAAGTTCTTGCATTGAAATTGGAATTAGAATTGTATTCATCGACATTGATTCAAGCAACAACATTCGACCTCAACTAATATTGCTCTAAGCAACAGAGCTTTCCATGCTACTTCAAACATATTAAACGACGGTTTTGCAAATCACGTTCTTCATAAAAACTCCTCGATTCCTATTGAAAACCTTACATCAGAATCGGTATCGATTCTTGCAAATTGAACTAATTCAATTCAATTCAAGCAAGAATGTTTCGATACAAGGTCAAAAGTACCTAATCATTTGATACAAACACCGCCTACTTTTTCCATTCAAAAGGCTAAAACGCATTGATTTTATGGAGTTCTTCTCACAAAATAAATGCGCTGGAATTTCATCACCAAAGGACTTATATTCAAAGGCGTTCAATCTGTGGCAAGCATATAAATCATAACCCTTTCTGCTGTTCATAACCCGACAACCCATACATTTATTCAATCGATTTCAACAACTAAATTCAGATTCAATACTATGGCCTTTTATACAGAGTTTAAATATACTCTTGCTTGTTAAACAACATTCACTATGCATACATTCCACATATCAAACCCTTAACATAGGATTTTACCCAACATAATTCAATCAATTGATGTGTGTGTAATTCCAAAACAGGTTATTTCATATAAATGAAATTACTTACAGAAACTTATGTTTCTGGCCTGATCTTCAATTCGATGGCCCTTCTATCCTCACGAATCTCCAGACCCCCTCTGCTTAATGCCTTTTAGGCTTACATTTATACAAGGAAATAATGAATCGATTCAGTTCCTCTAACAACTCACCAAAACTCTTAAAATTCCAGGTTTCCTAATCTAGACTAAATCCCCATATTTTCTAAAGCTGACTCTTCACATTCTTAGCTAATCGAATTTCCCTGTTCTCTAATCATTCGAGAGCAGTTACAATTCTCTCCACATTTTAATTAAAATGAATTAAAATTCACTCAATTCGTTCATAAAATCCAGCTCCTTTAAAAACTTAAAAACCCCTAAGTTTAATAAAATACAAAGTATTTTCTCTTTGCCTAATGCCCCTGCATCAGACTCCCAAGGCCAAATTTATTCATGATCTCCTAATCATGTGCCTTTAATCTCTGCCTCCTGGATCCCATACTCTATTTTCTGCTATCCAACAACTGCATCATCCTTCAACTGCACTTCTCTAGGTTTCCATATCGTGTTCTGCAACTTTCCTCCAGTTATGCTTTCACAATCTCTTCTGGTCTTTCCTTTGTTAAATTCTAAGACACCTTCATCATTAGTCTTCTGATGCTTTCAATTTCTCTGTCCAGTTTATCTTCTATCTGGAAATTACTTTGCCCACTGCTGCCTTCAATTTCTGTTGCTGCCAGTACTGTTGCTGTTACTGTCTTCAATAATTTTGTTGTTTTCCTTGTGGCTATCTCTTCAATTGTTGTTGTGAATGTTTCCCTCATGGATGTTGCTTCAGCTATCATCATAGATATTGATAATACCAATGTTGCCTCCTCCCAAACATCCTGAATATCTCTTAATATATCTCCCTCTGTAGTAACATACTCATTTATCTCTGTTTGTATACTAGTAAGTAAAATCAATTTTTACAAACTAGTATCTGCTCCTGGTTCTTTCACAACTTCAGGCATTTTTACTTCAGTGTCTGCAATCTCTTTCTCTGGCCCAAATGTCTTCAGAAAACATTTCAACCATCTCATTTGTACTTGTTTCACATCAGTATTATGATGCAATTCAGTTTCATCATATCCTTCTTCTTCCATGACAATCTTTAGTAATTTTCCTTCACCTTCTTGTTTGATTATGGAAATCAAATCAATATCTTCAAGCATTGTACCTTCATCTCCTATCAGAATAGAATTCTGATCCTCCATGATTGTAGTAGTCCCAAGAGTCTGCCCCATAGTTTTTTCTTGGCCCATCAGACAAGCCAATTCTTCCTTGTCACCAACAGTAAAAAGTTTTTGCATGACTGTTTCTGCAACAATTCTTCTTCCCTCAAGACAATTCTAAGTGATGGATTGCCTCCTGCAATACCTGTAAGCACAATCAAGATGTCAGTTTCAAAATCACAAGACCCAATCGTCTCAATTGATGATCCAGTCACCAATTCTCCTCTCTGTAGTTCCAAGTCTTCTTCAGGACTCAGAAAATATTCATTATCTTTCTCCTCAGCTTCTAGAGTTATCTCCACTGTTCCAATCACCATGGTAAAATTATGATCCTTCACTATGTTTTCAGCTAACATAGTTTCCTTCTTATTAACTTTCCTGACAATTTCCATTTGTTGTTCTTCTTTTCCTGCATAATTAACACATGAACCTTCAGCACTAAAATCACAAGGTCTCAATATCTCTTCCTCCTCTGAAAACACATCTGTTTGTTGTTCTGAGTTTCCTTCCAATTCCTCTGTCAGCACATCAGTATGTTGATTTGCATCCCCCATGAGATTGTCAGCTAGTCTCTCCTTCTTTTCATCATTTGTTTCATGAACACTATTCATGAAGACCTTCCTGCCCTGCTTCATTAGAAAATTTCCCTGTGCATAGGTCCTCTGTTTCTCCAATTCTCTTCTTTGAAAATCCAACCTTCTATACAATTCAACAACTTCAATTGGAGTAGATTTTGGGAACCTCACACAACCTTTTATACCTTCACTTGTTCTTGATTGATCATCAGATGGTCCCTCATCTCTTGCCTCAATATTCTCATTAGACTCCTTTGTCTTCAATTTCTCCTGAGATCTTGCTATCTCAGCATTGATCTGAACATATTTCAGATTCAATTTCTCCTCCTCAACAAACTTTAAAGCTTGTTCATCTCCTTGTGATGTACCTGCAAACATACACAACTCTTTAGTTTTAAAACCACAAGACTTTTCAGTCTCGGTTGCTTCATTTATTAGTGCCTCAGACTGATCCTCTTCTTCTATAGAACCTGTAATCACCTCACAATTGTCAGATTCAAAAATACAAGGTTTTACATCATCTAGCTGATCTGGACTTGTCCAATAACTCAGGAAATCATCAATGATTTTCTCTTTAGCAAGACAAAATTCTTGCTACCTTAAGTCTTCATCATGGTTCATAAGATCCTTCATTGATCTGTATTCTTCACCTGTACTCAGTTCTGCTTCAGAAATAGAAACTTCTTTTCTCAACTCAGTTGCTCTGAGATTTACACATTCCAACTATGCACTACTCCTCCGTTCAAGCTTTCTCATATTTTTTGCTAACTGCATGTTCTCTTATTGTTCTCTTCTCTGTTGTAGCCTTGGCCACTTTACTCTCTTCTTCATGAGCCAACCAAATCTCTGGCTTTCCTCTATCATCATCTTCAGTTTGTTAAATTGTTCTCTGAGCTCAGCTAGCTCTTTCTCATATTTTGCATCAGTGAATTTCTTCCTCATGCCATTTTTCTTGGCATCTTCTTCCTCTTTTCTATTGTGGCCTCTCTTTGAACCTCTGCTATATTCTATATGACTTTTATAAGTCATCTTCTTCTCCATGAGTTCCTCACTCATGAGCTGCACCAAGCCTCTGCAACAGCAAGCTCTCCTACTACCACTTACCTCACCAATCCTTTCCTCTGGATCTGGTCTTTTGGCAAGTATTGGTCCCCTGTCTACTGGAACCTTCTGAACATCTTCACTGCTCTCTCTAGGCTTCACTTTGCAACTTTTAGAACTCACTCAAACTCTGTTGAATTTCCTCAAGGTTCTGGCACACTTTGTTTTTCACTTTAGAATTCTCTGTTGGACTCTTTCATCACTGCTCTCAAAGTTGTGATCTGCTTTTGCTGAGATTTCTTCAATTGCCTGCAATCTGAATTCTGCAAACCATTCTTCAAACCAGAGTTAAACACTTCTCATCAAATCACCTTCTCTTGAGAACACTGCAATTTTTCTCCCTATCAAACCTTTAGCTGAATATCAAGTTCACTGCCATCACCATCAAACTCTGTCTTCACCTTATGCAACCATAATTCTGCAATCATAAATTTCAAATTATATTTAAAATTATTTTACCTGCAAGATCCCTGCATGATCTTGTTCTTCTTCAAATCTCTGTTCACTACAATTCTGTGTACCTTTGCAAATTAGATTTTGAAATCTGATCTACCTTCATTCCTCATCAGACATTCAGTTTTAATTAATTAAAAATATTCAATTCTCAATAGAGCTATCCTACTCTGATACCACTTGATGGCGGGCTCACCCCGCTCAACCCACAATCTTCACTCTCTTGTGTATCTAAAACTATATTTCAAGTTTAGCCCCAAATAAATTTAAATCTGGGCAAACTCTAACACCATGCGGAAGCTTTTATATTTCAATCTCAGATTTGAAATATTAAAATATAATTATTTTATGGTGATAAAACTAGACCTCTCAACCCAATTATAATCTATATGCGGAAGATGCATTTTCCAAATCATTGATTTGAAACCATATTAATAAACCCAAGAAATGTTATTTCATTGGCGGAAGCTTTCTTCAAACCTCATGCCTAAACCATATTACATTCCACTTCATATTCGAAAATTGACCACGGTTATATTAAGCCTTTATCTTTGGATTTAAATAAAGTGCTTCTAAATCATATCTGAATTTTAAAATCCCTTTAAATCATTTTCTTATAACCCCTTTTTAATATTGAATATAGCATCAAAAATGGTTTTAAACCGACCTTCAAATCCTTTGGAGCAAATAGTCAAGTCTTAAATCAAATATTTAAAGCCATTAACTTCCAACATAAGCACTTATTCCACGCTTATCATTTGAATTGTATCAAAGCTCAACTTTGATAAAACTCAAGTGCTAATATCTACGCTAACACATATCATTTGATTTTCATTAATACCCATATAAGACATCTACTAAATGTTTAACTCTTTCGGGCCCACACATTCAAAACGTTCAACAAATATAACACTGCTCATACCTCACTTAACAACCCAGCAACTTCCAATGCGAACACCCTTAGATCTTCCACCTTCAAGATCGAACGCAAGTCGCATTCCTTTCACCACAGAACTTTAGCACAAAAATATTGCACGATATAAGTAGTATTCAAGAGATGACGTATCCAAAATGTATTGGATCGCGTTCTATTTTAGAAACCCACTCCTCTGCAAAATAGGCACGCGAGACCAGTGGTTTTTTCACACAAAACTGCTTCTTGGAAAATCTGGTATTGGACTGAGTTTAATGCAGAATTTCCATTGCATTTTACTCCTTTCAAACCCATCTCTCCGTCCTGAAGGATCGATCGACCTTGATAGCAATTTAGTTAGCAAATTTCGATTGCAGAGTTAAAGTTCTTGCATTGAAATTGGAATTAGAATTGTATTCACTGGCATCGATTCAAACAACAGCATTCGACCTCGACTGATATCGCTCTAAGCAACAGAGCTTTCCATGCTACTTCAAAAATATTAAACGAAATATTTGCAAACTACGTTCTTCATAAAAACTCCTTGATTCCTATTGAAAACCTTACATCATAATCAGTATTGATTCTTGCAAATCAGACCAATTCAATTCAATTCAAGCAAGAATGTTTCGATACAAGGTCAAATGTACCCAATCATCTGATACAGACACCGCCTACTTTGTCCATTCAAAAGGCTAAAACGCATTGATTTTATGGAGTTCTTCTCACAAAATAAATGCGCTGGCATTTCATCACCAAAGGACTTATATTCAAAGGTGTTCAATCTGTGGCAAGCATATAAATCATAACCCTTTCTGCTGTTCATAACCCGGCAACCCATACATTGATTCAATCGATTTCAACAATAGAATTCAGATTCAATACTATGGCCTTTTATACAGAGTTTAAATATACTCTTGCTTGTTAAACAACATTCACTACGCATACATTTTCCATATAAAACCCTTAACAAAGGATTTTACCCAACATAATTCAATCAATTGATGCGCGTATAATTCCAAAATAGATTCTTTCATATAAATGAAATTACTTACAGAAACTTTTGTTTCTGGCCTGATCTACAATTCGATGGCCCTTCTATCCTCACAACTCTCCAGACCCCCTCTTCTTAATGCCTTTGAGGCTTACATTTATACAAGAAAATAATGAATCGATTCAGTTCCTCTAATAGCTCACCAAAACTCTTAAAATTCTAGGTTTCCTAATCTATACTAAATCCCCATATTTTCTGAAGCTGACTCTTCACATTCCTAGCTAATCGAATTTTCCTGTTCTCTAATCATTCGAGAGCAGTTACAATTCTCTCCACATTTTAATTAAAATGAATTAAAATTCACTCAATTCGCTCATTAAATCCATCTCCTTTAAAAAATTAAAAACCCCTAAGTTTAATAAAATACAAAGTATTTTCTCTTTGCCTAATGCCCCTGCATCAAAAAATGTCACTGCTCACAAATATCCACTTAGGCTCAAATTTATATAGGTTTTCAATGAACCTTCCCCAAGTCTGAAGTCTCCGGTTTTTCTTAGCTTCATGGCTAATCACATAGGACCAAAATTTCTTACTTACAGGTTTGTATTTTATCTTTTCACAAGGCCATAACTTCAGTTACAAAGTATAGATGGTCTTCTTCATAAAGGTCAAAGAAATATTCTCCAAATAAAGGTCAAGACTAGGTAAAAGTGAGGACAAAATTCTTCTCCCAAACAAATCCTAAGCAAACCATAGAAAATGTTAACAAGTAATCAAAAGAAAAACCTGTATTTCTCATTTTATCTTCTTGCTCCTTAGTTCACAAGGTGTGAATCACCTTTTCTTCATATTTGAATTATGCTATCCTTGCTCGACTGAATTGATTTGTTCTCATAAATGGAGAGGAAAATTTTTTATTTATAGTGATCGATTATTTATGAATAAAAACGTTTGTTGGATGAAAGGGCTGACATGAGGGGTTTCCTATTCAATTACATTTCCTATTTTTTTTTTTAATTCAAATTTACAAACACGCCCACGAGTGACAATGGCGTGGGACAAATTATTCTGCAAGAAAGACAACCCTATAATGATGCTTTGTTAAGGTGGATATCTCATCTCCTTGCTTCATCTTGTTTTGCTAACGTAATATTGCTTGTGATGAAGATCATTGGAGTTTAGGGGATTCCACGCTCCCACAACCATCAACAGGAGAGTTTCTATCGAATGATTTAAGAGGAGGGTTGGATGTGTTAGAATGTGAAGAAATCTTGCTTCTTGCAGGGGTTTGAGACATATTATTTACTTTCTTATAATATTAGAAAAAACACAGTAGTTCGTTGTAGATATACTTCAATATGGGTCATGAATATACTCAGGGAAAATATTACTTTCATACTAGTTGTAATATTCACATACATATTTGATATGTCCATGCTAATATACACTCGTTGTAAGCTTTATACACAATAGTTTAGTTCTCCATGAATATTTTATCTCTCACTTAAATCTCATCTCCATCATTCATAATGTTCACATTACAACCATCGCAATATTTGAATTCTTTAGGATTCATTGGGTAATTCCAATGAGCCATCCAAGCTTCTTATAGGTAACTATTTTTTTCCTCATGCTTGGGCCATCAATGATAACAACGACATCACAACAATTTACCCTTTGGTCATTGTCGGAAATACTCTTGTCATTCTTCCCCTTTTTGGTACTCTCTCCCCCTTTGACATAAATGGAAAGTGGGGTGCTTTGCCTTTCATCATGCTACTCCCCCTATCATATTCTCTCCTTTGTCCTCCTCTCTATTTTGGAGACCAAAAAAAATACCAATCCAATCAAATAGACATCTCAACAATTGTTCATGGAATTTCAAATAGTTATTTAGGTGGTGGTGCAACAACTTTCTTGCTTTTGCTATCATTGTTGTTACATTAATTGTAAAATCAGTAATATAGTACCCAACCAAAAAAATTCCTAAATTGTAAGTGTGATCTCTATTTATTTCTCTTCTTGAAAAATTGAATGGTTAAATTTTTCCGAGTATAACTACTAGAATATAGAGTCTAGTTGATTAAAATATCAACCCTGGAACTTATTGCATCAAATAATTATCAATTAAAAAAAAAATTGTACTTTGTATTAAACTACTTCTTCCAACAGTTCCTGAATTTCCTAAATTGTAACTGTACTTTGTGGACAACTAAAATTTAGTGAACTTATTGTACTTTTCTCTCTCTTTTTTTCCCTTATTGTACAGGTTTTTGATGGAGCTTGCATAACGGATAGTCATGAGATATTTTAGTAAAATTTTGAGCGTAATAAATCGTAGATATGGGATTCACATGGAGTTTCCATGGAGATAAATGAATGCCATCACCAGAATAGGTGGGGCGGGTAGTTGTATCAATGAATGAGTGATGGGATGTTTTCTCTGACTATGTACCCACTATTCTATAGTTTTTAAGATATACAGTCGCCTTACACATTCCACTTTGTACCTTTAATGGTGAATTTTCCAGATACGCGTATAGTGTAGTAATAAGAGTGAAAGGATTTTTGAATGTGCTGTGTACAATTGAGTACATACTCATAAGATCAAAGTCTGAAGTAGATCTTGATTGGAAAGCCCTCATTTTTATGTCCTAATACAAAAGCAACCTTGTATACCTACACATAAAGAGAGCAAGCTACAAGTAAAAATGAAATTTTGGCAATATTGTTTGAATTGGAATTTTGTCACCTATAACCTTCTTTAAGCATGAAACATGGAAAAATGGGTGCACTCAAGAAGAAGCAGGAAGCTCCAATTTGTATGCCATAGTACCAATATTTTGCAACACCTTATAAGGACCACAGTACTTTGGCGATAATTTATTATCCTTCTTATCTTTCTTGAAGGACATTTATTTGTATCGTTGTAGCTGTAAAAATACCCAATCTCCTACATCAAAACTTCTCTCGTTGCGATTTTGATCTGCCTATTGTTTCATTCGATTTTGTGAAAATTTAGGTTAATATCCTTTAAGAGTTGGATAACTTCTTGTTGATGCTTGATGTGATCTTACACTGCTTGAACCTTAGAATTTTCACTTAAAGATGATGTGATGAACAGTGGATGATATCCATAAAGTGCCATAAATGGGGTCATTTTTGTTGAAGTATGAAAGGAAGTGTTATACCACCATTTATCCAGAGGTAACCACTTGACCCATTGTGTTTGTTTATCAGATACAAAAAAAAACAAATATATCCTTCCAAACATTTGTTCACTATCTCAGTTTTCCCATCGGATTGAGGATGATAAGATGAGCTATGAGCTAGCTGAGTACCCAAACAAGAAACTAATTCCGTCCAAAAATTTCCAGGAAAAATGGGATCTGTGTCGCTTACAATAATCGTTCAGTTTCCATGTTGCTTTTGAATTGTTTCCATGTAGAAATTAGTATACACTAAGCATGCATACATCTAGATTCCCCTGATCTCACAATATTTAACTTCTTGCGAAATACAGAATCATTCCACTGTTAATATTTTATGGAAAATTAATTGCAAACACATGTGAAGCATAAATAAAAACAATCGCACATAACACAGTTGTTTAACGGGAAAGCCTGAAGTTGAAAACCCCAACTATCATATATTATGTATCATGGAGATCATGTAACAATCTCATACAAAGCTTAGTACATCAAGCTCTCAATACAATCAATCGTCACACACTAACATTGAAGAAATCTGCAAATCCATGCACCGATTTCTTGCCACCTGATAGCCTGCCTCCACTATGCAATCCAAGCTGATTACAAAGACCAATTCGATGCAATCCCACTCTCCTTGACTACGTTGTTATCATTGACATCTCCAATGTATATGTAGATGCAATTAATGCATCAATAGTAGTCACAATGGATAGTCTATCTCACCCTTTCACCTATCTCTCCACTGGGTCTCCACTGGAACTGACATGCACTGTAGTTAACTACTGTATTTGTTCAGTTCATTAATGAGTTATTATTTGTTAATTAATTAACTAATTAATTCACTCCACTCTCACTAGTGTATCATTCAGTTATACTAGATACAACTAGCTCAACTGAGTCTAACTGAGTTAAACTGAATACAACTCCATGAACTACTCTTCCAACTCTGTCATAATTTTTCCACTTCAGTTCTAACTGAGTCTTCCATGCATGAACCACTAGTAAACCATAGGAATTGCATAATTCCTTCAGCCCACTAATTTGCCAAATATTTATAGTGAAATAAAGTGCTCCAAGAGAATAATTTGATATTTAGAGTATGATTATTATTAAGGGCTAATAATAATCGACATGCATTTATTTTTAGATCAGCGATCTATAAATAGACTTTGCCCAATATTCTAAAAATAGAATCTCATCTATTTTTCACATTTGACCAACCATCTACAAATAGCCTCCTACTACATATAGAATATGTTCACCATGTCTAAAAATAGACATACACCTAAAAATAGCCTGTGTGAGCCCCACCTAATTAAAGTGACTATTTTCCAACTAGGATCAAGGATGATGTTTTAGGATGCTTCCTTCACTATTTCTTGTTGCAAACTTCAACACTCCCTCTCAACAAGAAAGGATTGTCTTTGCATGTGACATGCAACTCCATGCATTCGCCCTGCAACCTTTGCAAGCGCCCTGCAACTCCATGCCTCCGCTGTGCAACTCTTACTGCAACACTTATGAAACTGAATAGCCTCCAAACAACTGAATCAGTATAATGCATCTATCATCGAAGTCTTCGACTTCTGCTGGTACCAACTGCACACGTCTTCAAGAACCACTGCATTGTTGAACTTTGCACCCATGCACTCTGCACTTGGTGTCAACTTGGAACCATGCTCCAGTATCTCACACTGTCACTTTGATCTTATTGCATCAATCCAACTGATCATGCTACTGCTGCTCTATGGTCACCTCATAGCCAGGTTCAAATCATGAGATCCACACCATCTCAATGAATCCTGCCTAGAAATTTCTTCTCGGATTATCCATGCATGTCGCCCCACCTCTTACCTGGTGGTATAGCTACATGCACTCCCTCTGCCCATTGTTAGGAATTTACCAGAGAACATAAAGAATTTACTGAGAGGAAAAAATAATCATAACCATGAAAGAGCCAACAACAAATCAAATAAACATAAACATAGATGTTTAACCGTGAAAACCCCAAATATGGGGAAAAACCCAACCAATGAAATTTCATCAAACATTGGCCAAAACCCTAGCCAATCCGGCCAAGTGAGCCATCACCGCTCACCTCCAATCCAACATCACAATGAAGTCTTCCCAGCCTTTTATAGGCTCCATTACATGCAATACCATGGGTGCACAAAACCATGTGCCCCAAAACCAGTATTATTTACCCTAGTAAACTTTAACTCTATCCCAAGTCAAGTTTACCTAACAATTCCCCCCTTAAACTTGACTTGGGGATTATTGACTAAATCCAGCCAAACCTGCTAAGTGAGAGAACCCCACTCACTCTAGCTCTTCCCCCCTCAAATTTTTACCCAGGGTAATTGTTAACTTGACATCCCCCCTATCACCTAGGTCTAACCCAGACTTTCCCAGTGATTATCCAGGGGTACGCATGCCATACCAGGTCTTACAGCAGTATGCCCATTTACATGTAAAATTAACTCCATTATAACATATATTTTTGTTTCATTGTTACTGTCTTTGTACATATGAAATCAATGTCCATATAAAAAGAACCCATCTACTGGATTACATGGGTCACCAGCCTCTGTAACTGCCAGTCCTCTAGGAGTTCTCTTCAGATACATGGTTCATCAATTAATTAATCCATGTACACATATCCTCTCTCATTTTGATGACGTTCTTTAAATCATTTGATTGACACATTTGTCAAACACTTCGCATGTAACTGATCCCATAGATTCTTACTCTATGGATTCACAGACCAAGACCTCTCTAAACCAACAATATAATTCCATAGGCTGCTTTTCTCCCTACGAAAATAGCACAATGCCAACATGATTACAAGAGCAGTGATATTCCTATCTGTGGTGCTCCACATTCGCATTCATCGCCTCCAGTGGCATAAACCCTTTGATCGCCATAGAAACCCCAAAATTTATGTACCCATGCGAAAAGACTGTAAGCAAAATTCACCAGGCTCTTATGCCTGCTCCTCATGGATTCCATGGCATGATCCTTGTAAAGCTAGACATTCACATTCTCGCACCACAGTGCCAGTATATGGTTCCTCACAACTATGTAATTGGCCTGCTCGATTTCCCCAATTGATCCAGGTTTGGCTCTCCACCAAAAAACGTTGTGACATTCACCATGTCTGAAAGCTCAAAAAAAAAAAACTGGTACCGCAGGTAACTCCTCTGGCCATGGTAGGCTTGCTCAAGTCCCAAGTGGTTCTACCGGTCACCATAAAATGATCTTTACCACCTCTTTTCTTCCAGATCTAGGTTGCTTTATTGTCCAACCAAGAGACCAGCTCTGCCTCATGGTCAAAGGCCTGCTCTCATTCGTTACTGTAAAGATAACGCAAATCATCTAGGCCAATGTACTAAGGTATGTAGAAAGCATCTTCCAGGCTGGGATCAAAGACAAGGCACTGGTATTTCTTCATCCAGCTATGAAAACAATCTCCAGCACACCGTGAACAGGGGGCCAGCTTCAGCTTCATACCGAAATTCATAATCTTTTGCAAGGGCTCAATAAAAGTCCTACCGACATAGTGTGGCCTAATCAAACTCTGCTGGAAGCGCACCTTACTTTTCCCGACATACCCAAGGGCGGCCACCATGCTAGAGTCCGGCATAGCAATCACAACATCACAGTCCACCAATGCCTCCTCTGCCAATATCCGACCAAAATCATACCATGACTCATACACAGACCTTCCAAAGACAACAGATCTGGGAAGCGAAGAAACAAATGTGTTCAAAATCACAAGCCTTCCTCTTTTTGCAAAGCAAATGCAACAGAGCCAATGTGTTTTGAAGCAGTGTCCCCATAATTGAAGACGAAACCAAGCTGCTTCCTGGTTCCTCCTCCTCCTGGCCTAGGAATCCAAACTTTCAATTCTTCCTTCGCTCGATCAAGTTTTTTTTTTTTCTTGCACTGAATCTACCTCTTTTGCGCAGTTGCATGGATGTGCCATTTTGACTTTGTGTCAATGATTGATCCACACCAGATCTGATAGATATGTCTTTTGCATATGCAAATCCATTTTTGTTAAAACGCTACACAACAGAACTAACTTCTTCACACGTGGATCTGTCCAATCAAACATCATATTCACACGCAGATCTAACCAGATCTAGATGTAGATTTGACACCTTCACACACAGATCTTCCCTTTTACGTATATCTGTCCAAAAAAAATTTCACGCAATAGCAGCAAACTATAGATATAGAAAAATCATTAAAATTGACAACTCATTCCATATTTCAGATCTTCATAGCTCTGATACCATTTGTTAGGAATTTACCGGAGAACATAAAGAATTTACCGAGAGGAACAAATAATCATAACCATGAAAGAACCAGCAACAAATCACATAAACATAAACACATATGTTTAACCGGGAAAACCCAAAATCCGGGGAAAAACCCAACCAATAAAATTTCATCAAACATTGGCCAAAACCCTAGCCAATCCGGCCAAGTGAGCCTTCACTGCTCACCTCCAGGCCTACATCACATTGAATTCTTCCCAGCCTTTTATAGGCTCCATTACATGCAATACCATGGGTCGAAAAACCATGGGTGCACAAAACCATGTGCCCCAAAACCACTACTATTTACCCTAGTCAACTTTGACTCTATCTCGAGTCAATTTTACCTAACACCCATCTGGCACGAAATTTCTCTGCATGAGTGGTTGCTCCCACTTCATGATCCTCATATTGTGGTTACTCCACATCCCGAGGTTCACTCTTACCTGCATGCAAATCTTGATCCCTCTCAAGATTCAATTCCATATCTTTCTTTCACTTCCCAACAGTAGGAAGCTCTGTAGAAATCCCATCTACATCAAATCTATAAAGATTCTTCTACATCTCCAGTTGTGGCTGCTCCACAACCTTCTGAGACTACTTCTCAGGCTGCATGTTGAGAGGCTCCCTCTCAACCACCTAGTCACTAACCTCTGCTTTGCTCCTCAAATATTTGCATGCATCATATACCTCAGTACATGTAGATTCTTGGCTCATGCACATTGTAATTGTCACGCCGTTGTAAATTTTTTTAACAAAAGAGTTGATTTTAAATCGACGATATCTCCCTCATCTGAGCTCCGATTCAACCGATTTTTTTTTTCAATTTGGGTATTCTTTCACAAGGAATCCAAATATACTATTTTTGTCTGAAAATATTTCACCAAAATTTTCATATATTCTCTGCAAACTCGCGCACCCAAAAATTCCTACTCTCATTCCATGTAGAAAATCTATAATCAACTTTGATACCATGTAGAAATTAGTATACACTAACTGTGCATACATCTAGATTCCCCTGATCTCACAATATTTAACTTCTTGCAAAATAAAGAATCATTCCACTATTAATCTTTTGCAAAAAATTAATTGCAAACACATGTGAAGCATAAATAAAAACAATCGCGCATAACACAGTTGTTTAACGGGAAAGCCTGGAGCTTAAAACCCTAACTATCATATATTATGTATCATGGAGATCATGTAACAATCTCATACAAAGATTAGTACATCAAGCTCTCAGTACAATCAATCGTCACACACTAACATAGAAGAAATCTACAAATCCATGCACTGATTTCTTGCCACCTGATAGCCTACCTCCACTGCGCAATCCAAGCTGATTACAGAGACCGATTCGATGCAATCCCACTCTCCTTGACTGTGTTGTTATCATTGGAATCTCCAATGTATATGTAGATGCAATTAATGCATCACTAGTAGTCACAATGGATAGTCTATCTCACCCTTTCACCTATCTCTACACTAGAATTGACATGCACTGTGGTTAACTGCTGTATTTGTTCAGTTGATTAATGAGTTATTATTTATGAATTAATTAAATAATTAATTCACTCCACTCTCACTAGTGTATCATTCAGTTAGACTAGATACAACTAGCTCAACTAATTCTAACTGAGTTAAAATTAATACAACTCCATGAACTACTCTTCCAACTCTGTCATAACTTTGCCACTTCAATTCTAACTGAATCCTCCATGCATGAACCACCAGTAAACCTTATAAATTGCATAATTCCTTCAACCCACTAATTTTCCAAATCTGTATAATTAAATACAGTGCTCCAAGAGAATATGTTGATATTTAGAGTCTGATTATTATTTAGAGCTAATAATAATCGATATGCATCTATTTTTAGATCAGCGATCTATAAATAGACTTCCCCCAATCTTCTAAAAATATAATCTCATCTATTTTTCACATTTGACCAACCATCTACAAATAGCCTGTGTGGGCCCCACCTAGTTTAGGTGATTATTTTCCAGCTAGGATCAAGGATGATGTTTCAGGATGCTTCCTTCACTGTTTCTTGTTGTAAACTTCAACACTCCCTCTCAACAAGAAAGGACTATCTTTGCATGTGACATGCAACTCCATGCATTTGCCCTGCAACCTTTGCAAGTGCCCTACAACTCCATGCATCCGCTCTGTAACTCTTGTTGCAACACTTCTGAAACTGAATAGCCTCCAAACAACTGAATCAGTATAATGCATTTATCATCAAAGTCTTCAAATTTTTCTGGTACCAACTACACATGTCTTCAGGAACCACTGCGTTGTTGAACTCTTCACCCATGCACTCTGCACTTGCTGTCAACTCGGAACCACGTTGCAGTATCCAACACTGTCACTTTGATCTCATTGCATCAATCCAACTGATCATGCTACTGTTGCTCTATGGGCACCTTGTAGCCAGGTTCAGTTCATGAGATCCACACCATCTCAATGAATCCTGCCTAGAAATTTCTTCTTGGATTATCCATGCATGTCGCCCCACCTCTTACCTGGTGGAATAGCTGCATGCACTCCCTCTGCCCATCTGGCACGAAATTTATTTGCATGAGTGGTTGCTCCCACTTCATGATCCTCATCTTGTGGCTGCTCCACATCCCTAGGTTCACTCTTACCTGCATGCAAATCCTACTCCCTCTCAAGCTTCAATTGCATGTCTTTCTTGCACTTCCCAACAGTAGAAAGCTCCGTAGAAATCCCATCTACATCAAATCTATAAAGATTCTTCTACATCTCTAGTTGTGGCTGCTCCACAACCTTTTGAGACTGCTTCTCAGGCTGCATGTTGAGAGGCTCCCTCTCAACCACCAAGTCACTAACCTCTTCTTTGCTTCTCAAGGCTTTGCATGCATCTTGTACCTCAGTGCATGTAGATTCTTGGCTTGCACACATTGTAATTGTCCCATCGTCGCAAAATTTTCTAACAAAAGAAATGATTTTAAATCGACGATATCTCCCTCATCTGAGCTCTGATTCAACCGATTTGTTTTTTCAATTTGGGTATTTTTTTGCAAGGAATCCAAATATGCTATTTGTTTCTAAAAATATTTCACCAAAAATTTCAGATATTCTCTGCAAACTTGCGCACCCAAAAATTCCTGCTCTCATTCCATGTAGAAAATCTATAGCACAGCTTTGATACCACGTAGAAATTAGTATACACTAGGCATGCATACATCTAGATTCCCCTGATCTCACAATATTTAACTTCTTGAAAAATACAGAATCATTCCACTAGTAATCTTTTGCGGAAAATTAATTTCAAACACATGTGAAGCATAAATAAAAACAATCGCACATAACACAGTTGTTTAATGGGAAAGACTGAAGCTGAAAACACAAACTATCATATATTATGTATCATGGAGATCATGTTAAAATCTCATACAAAGCTTAGTACATCAAGCTCTCAGTACAATCAATCGTCACACACTAACATAGAAGAAATCTGCAAATCTATGCACCGATTTCTTGCCACTTGATAACCTGCCTCCACTATGCAATCCAAGCTGATTACAAAGACCAATTCGATGCAATCCCATTCTCCTTGACTGCACTTTTCTCATTGGCATCTCCAATGTATATGTAGATTCAATTAGTGCATCATTAGTAGTCACAATGGATAGTCTATCTCACCCTTTCACCTATCTCTCCACTGGGTCTCCACTGGAACTGACATGCACTATAGTTAATTGTTGTATTTGTTCAGTTGATTAATGAGTTATTATTTGTGAATTAATTAACTAATTAATTCACTCCACTCTCACTAGTGTATCATTCAGTTAGACTAGATACATCTATCTCAACTGAGTCTAACTAAGTTAAACTGAATACAATTCCATGAACTACTCTTCCAACTCTGTCGTAACTTTTCCACTTTAATTCTAACTGTGTCCTCCATGCATGAACCACCAGTAAACCTTATAAATTGCATAATTCCTTCAGCCCACTGATTTTCCAAATATGTATACTAAAATAAAGTGCTCCAAGAGAATAAGTTGATATTTAGAGTATGATTATTATTAAGGGCTAATAATAATCGACATGCATTTATTTTTAGATCAGCGATCTATAAATAGAATTCGCCCAATCTTCTAAAAATAGAATCTCATCTATTTTTCACATTTGACTAACCATCTACAAATAGCCTCCTACTACATATAGAATATGCTCACCATGTCTAAAAATAGACATACACCTAAAAATAGCCTCTTTGAGCCCCACCTAATTTAAGTGATTATTTTCCAACTAGGATCAAGGATGATGTTTTAGGATGCCTCCTTCACTGTTTCTTGTTGCAAAATTCAACACTCCCTCTCAACAAGAAAGGATTGTCTTTGCATGTGACATGAAACTCCATGCATTCGACCTGCAACCTTTGCAAGCGCCCAACAACTCCATGCCTTCGCTCTGCAACTCTTGCTGCAACACTTTTGAAACTGAATAGCCTCCAAACAACTGAATCAGTATAATGCATCTATCATCAAAGTCTTCGACTTCTGCTAGTACCAACTGCACATGTCTAGAAGAACCACTGCATTGTTGAACTTTGCACCCATGCACTCTGCACTTTCTGTCAACTTGGAACTGCGCTCCAGTATTCGACATTGTCACTTTGATCTTATTGCATCAATCCAACTGATCATGCTGCTGCTGCTCTATGTTCACCTCATAGCCAGGTTCAATTCATGAGATCCACACCATCTCAATGAATCCTACCTAGAAATTTCTTTGCGGATTATCCATGCATGTCACCCCACCTCTTACCTAGTGGTAAAGCTGCATGCACTCCCTCTGCCCATTGTTAGTAATTTACCGGAGAACATAAAGAATTTACCGAGAGGAAAAAATAATCATAAACATGAAAGAGCCAACAACAAATCACATAAACATAAACACAGATGTTTAACTGGGAAAACCCCAAATCCGGGGAAAAACCCAACCAATGAAATTTCATCAAACATTGGCCAAAACCCTGGCCAATCCGGCCAAGTGAGCCTTCACCGCTCACCTCCAGGCCTACATCACAATGAAGTCTTCCTAGCCTTTTATAGGCTCCATTACATGCAATACCATGGGTCGAAAAACCATGGGTGCACAAAACCATGTGCCCCAAAACCACTACTATTTACCCTAGTAAACTTTGACTCTATCCTGAGTCAAGTTTACCTAACAATTCCCCCCTTAAACTTGACTTGGGGATTATTGACTAAATCCAGCCAAACCTACTAAGTGAGACAACCTCGCTCACTCTAGCTCTTCCCCCCTCAAACTTTTACCCAGGGTAATTGTTAACTTGGCATCCCCCCTATCACCTAGGTCTAACCCAGAATTTACCAGTGATTATCCAGGGGTACACATGCCATACTAGGTCTTACAGCAGTATGCCCATTTACATGTAAAATTAACTCCATTATAATATATATTTTTTTTTCATTGTTGTTGTCTTTGTACATATGAAATCAATGTCCATATAAAAGGAACCCATCTACCGGATTACATGGGTCACCAGCCTCTGTAACCGCCAGTCCTCTAGGAGTTCTCTTCAGATACATGGTTCATCAATTAATTAATCCATGTACACATATCCTCTCTCATTTTGACGACGTTCTTCAAATCATTTGATTGACACATTTGTCAAACACTTTGCATGTAACTGATCCCATAGATTCTTACTCTATGGATTCACAGACCAAGACCTCTCTAAACCAACAATATAATTCCATAGGCTGCTTTTCTCCCTACGAAAATAGCACAATGCCAACATGATTAAAAGAGCAGTGATCTTCCTATCTGTGGTGCTCCACATTCGCACTCATCGCCTCCGGTGGCATAAACCCTTTGATCGCCATAGCAACCCCAAAATTTATGTACCCATGCGAAAAGACTGTAAGAAAAATTCACCAGGCTCTTATGCCTGCTCCTCATGGATTCCATGGCATGATCCTTGTAAAGCCAGACATTCACATTCTTGCACCACAGTGCTAGTATATGGTTCCTCATGACTATGTAATTGGCCTACTCAATTCCCCCAATCGATCCAAGTTCGGCTCTCCACCAAAAAACATTGTGACATTCACCATGTACGGAAGCTCAAAAAAAAAAAAACTGGTACCGTAGGTAACTCCTTTGGCCGTGGTAGGCTTGCTCAAGTCCCAAGTGGTTCTGCCAGTCACCATAAAATGATCTTTACCACCTCTTTTCTTCCAGATCCAAGTTTCTTTACTGTCCAACCAAAAGACCAGCTTTGCCTCGTGGTCAAAGGCTTGCTCTCGTTCGTTACTATAAAGATAATGCAAAGCATCTAGGCCGATGTACTAGGGTATGTAGAAAGCATCTGCTAGGCCGGGATCAGAGACAAAGCACTGGTATTTCTTCTTCCAGCTATGAAAATAATCTCCAGCACGCTGCGAACAGGGGGCCAGCTTCAGCTTCACACCGAAATTCATAATCTTTTGCGAGGGCTCAATAAAATTCTGACCGACATAGTGTGGCCTAATAAAACTCTGCTGGAAGCACACCTTACTTTTCCTGACATACCCAAGGGCGGCCACCATGCTAGAGTCTGGCATAGAAATCACAACATCACAGTCCACTGATGCCTCCTCTGCCAATATCTGACCAAACTCATACCGTGACTCATACATAGACCTTCCAAAGACAACAGATCTGGGAAGCGAAAAAATAAATGTGTTCAAAATCACAAGCCTTACTCTTTTTGTAGAAAAAATGCAACAAAGCCGATGTGTTTTGAAGCAGTGTCCCCATAATTGAAGACGAAACCAAGTTGCTTCCTGGTTCTTTCTCCTCCTAGCCTAGGAATCCAAACTTTCAATTCTTCCTTCGCTCGATCAAGGTTTTTTTTTTTTCTTGCACCGGATCTACCTCTTTTGCACAGTTTCATGGATGCACCATTTTAACTCTGTGCCAACGATCGATCCACACCAGATCTGCTAGATCTGTCTTTTTCATATGCAAATCCATTTTTGTTAAAATGCTACACAATAGATCTAACTTCTTGACATGCAGATCTGTCCAATCAAACATCATATTCACATGTAGATCTAACCAGATCTAGATGTAGATTTTACACCTTCACACACAGATCTTCCCTTTTACGTATATCTGTCCAAAAAAAAATTCACGCAATAGCAGCAAACTATAGATATAGTAAAATCATTAAACTTGGCAGCTCATTCCAGATTTCAGATCTTCATAGCTCTGATACCATTTGTTAGGAATTTACCGGAGAACATAAAGAATTTACTGAGAGGAACAAATAATCATAACCATGAAAGAGCCAGCAACAAATCACATAAACATAAACATAGATGTTTAACCGGGAAAACCCCAAATCCGGGGAAAAACCCAACCAATGAAATTTCATCAAACATTGGCCAAAATCCTGGCCAATCCAGCCAAGTGAGCCTTCACCACTCACCTCTAGGCCTACATCACAATGAAGTATTCCCAGCCTTTTATAGGCTCCATTACATGCAATACCATGGGTCGAAAAACCATGGGTGCGCAAAACCATGTGCCCCAAAACCACTACTATTTACCCTAGTCAACTTTGACTCTATCCCAAGTCAAGTTTACCTAACACCCCTCTGGCACGAAATTTCTCTGCATGAGTCATTGCTCCCACTTCATGATCCTCATCTTGTGGCTACTCCACATCCCGAGGTTCACTCTTACCTGCATGTGAATCTTTCTCCCTCTCAAGATTCAATTCCATATCTTTCTTGCACTTCCCAACAGTAGGAAGCTCTGTAGAAATCCCATCTACATCAAATCTATAAATATTCTTCTACATCTCCAGTTGTGGCTGCTCCACAAACTTCTGAGACTACTTCTCAGGCTGCATGTTGAGAGGCTCCCTCTCAACCACCAAGTCACTAACCTCTTCTCTGCTCCTCAAAGCTTTGCATGCATCTTATACCTCAGTGCATGTAGATTCTTGGCTTGCGCACATTGTAATTGTCATGCCGTCGCAAATATTTTTAACAAAAGAGTTGATTTTAAATCGACGATATCTCCCTCATCAGAGCTCCGATTCAACCGATGTTTTTTTTCAATTTGGGTATTTTTTCGCAAGGAATCCAAATATGCTATTTTTTCTGAAAATATTTCAACAAAAATTTCATATATTCTCTACAAAATTGCGCACCCAAAAATTCCTGCTCGCATTCCATGTAGAAAAGATATAATCATCTTTGATACCATGCAGAAATTAGTATACACTAACTATGCATACATCTAGATTCCCCTGATCTCAGAATATTTAACTTCTTGCAAAATACAGAATCATTCCACTTTTAATCTTTTGTGGAAAATTAATTGCAAACACATGTGAAGCATAAATAAAAACAATCGCACATAACACAATTGTTTAACGGGAAAGCCTGAAGCTAAAAACCCTAACTATCATATATTATGTATCACGGAGATCATGTAACAATCTCATACAAAGCTTAGTACATCAAGCTCTCAGTACAATCAATCGTCAAACACTAACATAGAAGAAATCTGCAAATCCATGCACTGATTTCTCGCCACCTGATAGCCTGCCTCCACTGCGCAATCCAAGTTGATTATAGAGACCAATTCGATGCAATCCCACTCTCCTTGACTGTGTTGTTCTCACTGGAATCTCCAATGTATATGTAGATGCAATTAATGCATCACTAGTAGTCACAATGGATAGTCTATCTCACCCTTTCACCTATCTCTCCACTGGAACTGACATGCACTGTAGTTAACTGCTGTATTTGTTCAGTTGATTAATGAGTTATTATTTATGAATTAATTAAATAATTAATTCACTCCACTCTCACTAGTGTATCATTCAGTTAGACTAGATACAACTAGCTCAACTGATTCTAACTGAGTTAAACTGAATACAACTCCATGAACTACTCTTCCAACTCTATCATAACTTTGCCACTTCAATTCTAACTGATTCCTCCATGCATGAACCACCAGTAAACCTTATAAATTGCATAATTCCTTCAGCCCACTGATTTACCAAATCTATATAATTAAATAAAGTGCTCCAAGAGAATATGTTGATATTTAGAGTCTGATTGTTATTAAGAGCTAATAATAATCGACATGAATCTATTTTTAGATCAGCGATCTATAAATAGACTTCGCCCAATCTTCTAAAAATATAATCTCATATATTTTTCACATTTGACCAACCATCTACAAATAGCCTCCTTCTACATATATAATATGCTCACCATGTCTAAAAATAGACATACACCTAAAAATAGCATGTGTGGGCCCCACCTAGTTTAGGTGATTATTTTCCAGCTAGGATCAAGGATGATGTTTCAGGATGCTTCCTTCACTATTTCTTGTCGTAAACTTCAACAATCCCTCTCAACAAGAAAGGACTGTCTTTTCATGTGACATGCAACTCCATGCATTTGCCCTGTAACCTTTGCAAGCGCCCGACAACTCCAAGCATCCGCTCTGCAAATCTTGTTGCAACACTTCTGAAACTGAATAGCCTCTAAACACCTAAATCAGTATAATTCATTTATCATCAAAGTCTTCGAATTTTGCTGGTACCAACTGTACATGTCTTCAGGAACCACTACGTTGTTGAACTCTTCACCCATGCACTCTGCACTTGTTGTCAACTCGGAACCGCGCTGCAGTATCCGACACTGTCACTTTGATCTCATTACATCAGTCCAACTGATCATGCTACTGCTACTCTATGGGCACCATCTCAATGAATCCTGCCTAGAAATTTATTCTTGGATTATCCATGCATGTCACCCCACCTCTTACCTGGTGGTATAGCTGCATGCACTCCCTCTGCCCATCTGGCATGGAATTTCTTTGCATGAGTGGTTGCTCCCACTTCATGATCCTCATCTTGTGGCTGCTCCACATCCCTAAGTTCACTCTTACCTGCATGCAAATACTACTCCCTCTCAAGCTTCAATTGCATGTCTTTCTTGCACTTCCCAACAGTAGGAAGCTCCGTAGAAATCCCATCTACATCAAATCTATAAAGATTCTTCTACATCTCCAGTTTTGGCTGCTCCACAACCTTTTGAGACTGCTTCTCAGGCTGCATGTTGAGAGGCTCCCTCTCAACCACCAAGTCACTAACCTATGCTTTTCTCCTCAAAGCTTTGCATGCATATTGTACCTCAGTGCATGTAGATTCTTGGCTTGCGCACATTGTAATTGTCCCGTCGTCGCAAAATTTTCTAACAAAAGAGTTGATTTTAAATCAACGATATCTCCCTCATCTAAGCTCTAATTCAACTGATTTGTTTTTTCAATTTGGGTATTTTTTCGCAAGGAATCCAAATATGCTATTTTTTTTTGAAAATATTTCACCAAAATTTTCAGATATTCTCTGCAAACTTGCGCACCCAAAAATTCCTGCTCTCATTCCATGTATAAAATCTATAACACAGCTTTGATACCATGTAGAAATTAGTATACACTAAGCATGCATACATCTAGATTCCCCTGATCTCACAATATTTGACTTGCAAAATATAGAATCATTCCACTGTTAATCTTTTGTGGAAAAATAATTTCAAACACATGTGAAGCATAAATAAAAACAATCGCACATAACACAGTTGTTTAACAGGAAATCCTGAAGCTGAAAACCCTAACTATCATATATTATGTATCATGGAGATCATGTGAAAATCTCATACAAAGCTTAGTACATCAAGCTCTCAATACAATCAATCGTCACACACTAACATAGAATAAATCTGCAAATCCATGCACCGATTTCTTACCGCTTGATAACCTGCCTCCACTATGAAATCCAAGCTGATTACAAAGACCAATTCGATGCAATCCCACTCTCCTTGACTGCGTTTTTCTCATTGGAATCTCCAATGTATATGTAGATTCAATTAGTGCATCATTAGTAGTCACAACGGATATTCTATCTCACCCTTTCACCTATCTCTCCACTAGGTCTCCACTGGAACTGACATGCACTGTAGTTAACTGTTGTATTTGTTCTGTTGATTAATGAGTTATTATTTGTGAATTAATTAACTAATTAATTCACTCCACTCTCACTAGTGTATCATTCAGTTAGACTAGATACAACCAGCTCAACTGAGTCTAACTAAGTTAAAAAGAATAAAACTCCATGAACTACTCTTCCAACTATCTCATAACTTTTCTACTTCAGTTCTAACTAAGTCCTCCATACATGAACAACCAGTATACCCTAGGAATTGCGTAATTCCTTTAGCCCATTGATTTTCCAAATATGTATACTTAAATAAAGTTCTCCAAGAGAATAAGTTGATATTTAGAGTCTAATTATTATTAAGGGCTAATAATAATAGACATGCATCTATTTTTAGATCAACGATCTATAAATAGACTTCACCCAATCTTTTAAAAATAGAAACTCATCTATTTTTCACATTTGACCAACCATCTACAAATAGCCTTCTGCTACATATAGAATATGCTCACCATGTCTAAAAATAGACATACACCTAAAAATATCCTGTGTGGGCCCAACCTAGTTTAGGTGATTATTTTCCAACTAGGATCAAGGATGATGTTTCAGGATGCCTCATTCACTATTTCTTGTTGCAAGCTTCAACACTCCCTCTCAAGAAGAAAGGACTGTCTTTGCATGCGACATGCAACTCCATGCATTTTCCCTGCAACCTTTTCAAGCGCCCTGCAACTCCATGCATCCGCTCTATAACTCTTGCTGCAAAACTTCTGAAACTGAATAGCCTCCAAACAATTGAATCCGTATAATGCATCTATCATCAAAGTCTTCGAATTCTATTGGTACCAATTGCACGTGTCTTTAGGAACCACTGTGTTGTTGAACTCTGCACCCATGCACTCTACACTTGTTGTCAACTCGGAGCCGCGCTCCAGTATCCGACACTGTCACTTTGATCTCATTGCGTCAATCCAACTGATCATGCTACTGCTGCTCTATGGGCACCTCATAGCCAGGTTCAATTCATGAGATCCACACCACCTTAATGAATCCTACCCAGAAATTTCTTCTTAGATTATCCATGCATGTTTCCCAACCTCTTACCTAGTGGTATAGCTGCATGCACTCCCTCCGCCCATCTGGCACGAAATTTCTCTGCATGAGAGGTTGCTCCCACTTCATGATCCTCATCTTGTGGCTAATCCACATCCCGAGGTTCACTCTTAAATGCATGCAAATCTTGCTCTCTCTCAAGCTTCAATTGCATGTCTTTCTTACACTTCCCAACAATAGGAAGCTTCGTAAAAATCCCATCTACAGCAAATCTATAAATATTCTTTTACATCTCCAATTATGGCTGCTCCACAACCTTCTGAGACTGCTTCTTAGGCTGCATGTTGAGAGGCTCTCTCTCAACCACCAAGTCACTAACCTTTTCTTTTCTCCTCAAAGCTTTACATGCATCTTGTACCTCAGTGCATGTAGATTCATGGCTCGCGCACATTGTAATTGTCCCGCCGTCGCAAAATTTTCTAACAAAAGAGCTGATTTTAAATCGACGATATATACCTCATCTGAGCTAATATTTGATCGATTTTTTTTTTCAAATTGGGTATTTTTTCTCAAAGAATCCAAATATGCTATTTCTTTTTGAAAATAATTCACCGAAAATTTCAGATATTCTCTGCAAAATCGCACACCCAGAAATTCCTACTCTCATTCCATGTAGAAAATCTATAACACAGCTTTGATACCACGTAGAAATTAGTATACACTAAGCATGCATACATCCAGATTCCCCTAATCTCACAATATTTAAATTATTCCAAAATACATAATCATTCCACTATTAATCTTTTGCGGAAAATTAATTGCAAACACATGTGAAGCATAAACAAAAAAAATTGCAAATAACATAATTGTTTAACGGGAAATCCTGAAGCTAAAAACCCCAACTATCACATATTATGTATCATGGAGATCATGTAACAATCTCATACAACGCTTAGTACATCAAGCTCTTAGTACAATCATTTGTCACACACTAACATAGAAGAAATCTGCAAATCCATGCACCGATTTCTTGCCACCTGATAGCCTGCGTCCACTATGCAATCCAAGCTGATTACATAGACCAATTCGATGCAATCCCAGTCTCCTTGACTTTCTTTTTCTCATTGGCATCTCCAATGTATATGTAGATGCAATTAATGCATCACTAGTAGTCATAACAGATAGTCTATCTCACCCTTTCACCTATCTCTCCACTGGGTCTCCACTGGAACTGACATGCACTGTAGTTAACTGTTGTATTTGTTCAGTTGATTAATGAGTTATTATTTGTGAATTAATTATTTCTAAATTAATTAACTAATTAATTCACTCCACTCTCACTAGTGTATCATTCAGCTAGAATAGATACAACTAGCTCAACTAAGTCTAACTGAGTTAAACTAAATACAACTCCATGAACTACTCTTCCAACTCTGTCATAACTTTTCCACTTCAGTTCTAACTGAGTCCTCCATCCATAAACCACCAGTAAACCCTAGGAATTGTAGAATTCCTTCAGCCCACTAATTTTCCAAATCTATATACTGAAAAAAAAATGCTCCAAGAGAATAAGTTGATATTTAGAGTATGGTTATTATTAAGGGCTAATAATAATCGACGTGCATCTATTTTTAGATCAGCGATCTATAAATAGACTTCGCCCAATCTTCTAAAAATAGAATCTCATCTATTTTTCACATTTGACCAACCATCTACAAATAGCCTCCTGCTACATATAGAATATGCTCATCATGTCTAAAAATAGACATACACCTAAAAATAGCCTGTGTGGGCCCCACCTAGTTTAGGTGATTATTTTCCAACTAGGATCAAGGATGATGTTTCAGGATGCCTCCTTCACTGTTTCTTGTTGCAGACTTCAACATTCCATAAATGCAGTAGCAAATGTACTTTATTTAAATGGATGAGATAATGCACAAAAGTGTGCATACTTGGTAAGTCTATCAACTACAACCAAGATGACACTCTTTCCTTCGGACTTAGGTAAAATTGTGATAAAATCCATTGAAACCTCCTCCCAATGTTGACTTGGAATGGATAAAGGATGTAGCAGACCCGAGGTCTTAATTGTCTCAACATTATTTTGCTGGCAAACCAAACATTTTTCCATAAAATTTTGAATATCATATTTAAGGCCATCCCAAAAAAATTATTTCTTCACCCCGGGGTAAGTTTTTAAATATCCTGAGTGTCCTCCTAAGGGAGAGGTGTGCAATTACAAAAGAATCTTTTGTTTTAGTTCGGAATTTTTACAAAGATATAAGCGGTCTTTGTACCAGAAGGAATCATTTTTCCAACTAAATGTATCAGATGTACTAGTATCTTCTTGCAACTTTTGAATGAGTGTCCACACTTCTTCTTCATTCTTCCATTAATCCCTTGCTTTGGTTATCCAATCTAGTTGGATAATAGAAATGGCACAAAGCAATGCTTCCACCTCTTCATCCTTTCTTGAGAGTGCATCTGCAACAACATTTAACTTCCCTTTTTTGTAGATGATTTCGAAGTCATAACCAACATCTTTGTGACCCATTTTTCCTGCTCTTTTGAAGATAGTCTTTGTTCCAAAAAGTATTTAAGACTATCATGATCAATTTTTACCTTGAAGTGTCTTCCCATTAGGTAAGGTCGCCATTTCTTTAGTGCATGTAGTATTGCCAACCTTTCATTCTCATAAATAGCTTTCTGTAAATACTTTCCTTTGATTGGATGACTTTCAAAAGTAATGGGTCTTCCTTCTTGCATTAAAATGACACTAATTCCATTTCTCGAGGAATCACATTCCACAATAAAGGTTTTTGTGAAGTATAGCGTAGCTAAGACCGGTGCTAGGCACATTTCCTCTTTAAAATGTTCAAAGGCCTTAGTTGCTTCAGGAGTCCATGAAAATTCATATTTCTTCAATAATGTTGTTAGAGGTGTTCTTAGTATCAAATAATTCTTAACAAAATTGAGATAATTGTTGGCATGTGTTGTCCTTGATGGCAACCTACTTGATGAAATAATATTGTTGGCGATATAATGCAATGTGTTGTCCTTGATGGAAACCTATTTGATGAAGTTGTTCTTGATGGAAACGTATTGTACTTAATGGAAACATACGTGATGAAGTTGTCCTTGATGGAAACCTACTTGATGAATTAAGGGAGAGATTGTTGGCAATGTGATACAATGTGTTGACTTTGATGGAACCTGCTTGATGAAGTTGTCCTTGATAGAAACTGACTTGATGAGTTGTTAATGATATAACTCTGATGTATCTACAGATCATTTCAGAAGTAGCAGAAGAAAGGAATTCAGAAAGTGCTAGAAAAATGATAAATATGATGTGTCACAAAGCATACGCAGGTTTGTTAAGGAGAAGTAGCGTATGCATGCGGAAAATAACGTGCCAAGTCGCGTATGCCCAATTGCGCTCTAAATTTATAAAACCAGGGGACTTGACCATGGTATTGACCCATTGTATTGAGCGCTGGATTATCTATTTGATTCTGTCTAGGAATACCATCGAATGTTGAGTGGTTTTGACTCATGGTATTGATAAAGGCTAAACCTATAAAAGGAGAAGAGAATAATAGTGCAATGTGTGCATATGTCTGGGTTTTTATGAATACTCCACTCTGAAGTACATCTGCATGAATGAACTCTGTTCTGTACTGATAGATCTGAATTAGTGATGCACCTATGAAGAAAATGATGAAGAGGGATCTCTAGATCTGAAATGTATATGTATTTCCTAGATTTGTTTATGGAATGTTTAGATCTGAGATGAGGCGAAATACTTTCTGAAGTAAAGAATGAAATCTGAGTTTTTTATATGATCTGAAGAGCTACACATTCCTGAAAAATTACAGATGTATATGTAGGTTCGCTTCAGTAAAAGCGCGTGTATATGCGGGTCTACTTAAGGAAAAGAGCGTATGGGAAGTTAGGGTTTTCTGAAGAATGCACAAAAGTATACGCAGGTTCATTTCTGAGAAAGCGCGTATATACGCAGGTTCAGTGAAGTAAAAGCACGTATGGAATCTAGGGTTTTACTGAGGTATGTGGTATGAAATGTCTGATCTGTTTTGTTGTTTTACTGCTATCTGTCAATGATGTATTGGGTTGTTTGAATGATGAATATGCTGCTGATTATGTTAATTGAAGATCAAGTTGTTGGTTGATTGGTTGATGATTCAATGAATAAATTGATGGGGTTATAAGTTTCAGTTTGATGTATGATGAGCTTAAATGTGTGGAGTGGGTCCAGTCTGAAAATCAGGGATAATTTTAAGAACCCCCCTAAATTTATATATATAATAAATGGGCGAATCCCCATGATACATAGGAAAAATGGAAGGCGATTTTATTAATAATATAATATGTATATATAATTTTTTGGCGAATTTCTCACGAGATTATATTATCTTGTAAAATCATGGCGAATCACCAGTACAAATGGCGAATCACTACTACAAAATGGTGAATCGTTGTATAGTGGAGTTCGGGGTGTTGGTTCCAATGAATATATGGTAGTTGAACTAGGAGTAGAAAGAAGAGAACCACCGAGACCAAGCATGGCAATGGTGACTCATGAGGGAAGTAGTTCTCGTGCAGTTTGGAAAACGCATTCTTCTAGTTTTGCTAAGCGTAGTGTTGTTGCTCATGCTACTACTAGCACTGATATTGAGGTTGGAGAGGAGTTTGAGGAAGCATGGAAGGTAGCAGTGGTGGAGAATTACAAAGAGTACCCCATGATGGGCTCCATTTTTCCCTTTGGTATTTGTGCCTACAAGATCTTATGTCCATTGAACCAACAATTAACCGTTCAACCAACAATCAACTTGACTGAGTTGATTAGGTATGAGTCAAATTAGACTAATCTTCAAAACTATGCTTTGCACTATCCCATATTTATCACACTAATGCTACACAACATTGTGCATTTGGGATATGTTCACTACTATCTTTGATCAACCTGGATATGCCCAGATAGTTTCCATGGACATAGCAGCTATTGATCTCCGGTGTTCGTGACCCACACATAAAAAAAAATTATGGGATTATATTAAAATATATTATAACATTATAATACATTCTAATATAATAATAATTATACTAAATTGAAAATAAAAGATAATGGAGGGGAATTATTTATTTAGCCTTCCTTTCCATCAGATATTACAAGGGGGATGATTGTGGTTCTGATTCTAAGAAGAACAAGAGGATCCCTAGCTATTATACCCTGAGGACCCTAGGTGGGTCTAGATAAAACCACACTTCTCCTTGGGCTGCCTTGGGGAAGGTTGGAGCCCTAGAGGGAGAAGTGTAGGGACAGATGTCCCTGTGTGGGCCTGGAGGGTACTTGGAGACCCCTGAGAGCAGTTGGAACTTTTGGAAGCCACATGGCTCCCATATATCCTTGGCCAACCCAAGTTGGAAACCCTGGAAGGGTAGTGGCACATTTCGATGCCTACAGATGTAGAGAAGGAGGTGCACTACCTTGAGTTGAGTGGACTAATGTGGGATGTGAGACTGTTAGTTGGAGGCTGTTGGGGTTTGGTACCTTGTCCCTCCTCATATTCAGTACTGGTTATGTACGTGGATTTAGGTAAGTCGTTTTCATTGTGGAGTTATGGCCCCAGCTCAAGGGTGATCTGCTGCTGAGAGAACTAGAGCAGTGCGGTCTATGGCTGCGCAGTACATCCAAGGTCTACAGCAAGTGGGTGATTTTATCAGATAAGTGTTGTGTATAGTATATACATTGTTGTTTATCTGTTGCTCATGGTTAACTGTTTTATATTGGTTATTATGTTGTCCTAGTTTAATTATATGTTATTTGTCAGTTATGGTATAAGTACTGGAGTTGGTAGCATCACCCTATTTGGGTGGCTGGGGGATGTTACAAGACTTAAAAGTCTGCATCAGTTCTAGCAGGATGTGAATCCCTTATTTGCAGGTTATACTAATATTCCCTTATGAAGTCATCAAAAATATCTGAAGATGAGTGATTTCTTTTATGTTCGTTCTGGAGATTAAGCTACAACTGGACAGAACCATAGATAAAGCCACTCATCTGTAGACAAAACCATGTCTCTTCATTTTTAATGTATTGCCACTCAGCCATAAAATTCCTAACTTGGGTCTCTTGCCAAGGACCACATGATGCTGCTAACATAAAGTCTTCAAAACACTAAGTTGACCTTCTTCAAAACATGAAATGGACTTCAGATTGAAGGGAGAATGAGAGATCTGTCCACGTGGAAGTTCATGTTCTTCAACAGGCTCATACATCAAGCCTAACTGTTAACAGTTCCAACATGAAGAAGGTTAGTGAAAAGAGAGACAAAATTGAAATCTCTGTCAACAAAATTAAAAGAGGAAGAAGATGCAAGTAGCTCCGAGTTAGAACTACTGTTTGTAGATGATGACAGATCTGGAAATGGCGTTCAAGGATACAATTCAAAAGATAAAAAATAGAGAGGCCGAAAAAAGGACATGCCAAGTGACGACAAACTATCCACAGTTGATTGTGATTATCCAAGGTTTTCTGCTATGTTCACGTCTTATCATTTTGCCATATATCTGACAGACCCACAGTTTAAAAGGTTTGTTGAGAGGGAAATATGAAGCTTAGGATATAACTCAAAAATCTGTAATTGTATTAAAACTCTAGTGGAATATAATATTGTGTCCTCTGTTTCTGCTGGATGGCAGCCACAGATACAGGAAATGAAAATTTGTTCATTATTAAGGTCAAATAGTTCATTATGAAAGTCAAATAGTCAACAGCTAACACTCAATTTATTTTTTTCAGTTCTTTTAATTTGTATCTCTGCATTGAGATTTTAGCTCCACGACTTATAGCCATAGCATAGTTCAAAGAAACAAAAGAAGTATGCAAATGAAACAGTGGATGACTTGAAATTCTTCATGGGGAAAAAATCTACAATTGATAATTCTTCAATAAAGAAGAGGAAAACTAACTTCTGTCTATAGTTCAATATCCTTTAGTGTTATTTTCTTTAAGAGATTTAGTAAACTGCATCTCTTGAGTAACCAGCCCTGCAAGATCAAGTCTTCCAGCACTTTTGTATGCATCTATTACCACTCTATAAGTAGATTCATTTGGCTGAAAACCCTCATATTTCATTTTGTTAAACATCCTTTTTACACCTTCTATCAAGCCTGCCTTTCCATAGCTAATGATCATACTCGTGTAGGTAGCAAAATCTGGCTCAATCCCCTTGGTTTTCATGCTCATAAACATCTTTAGAGCCTCATCAATCCTGTCTGCACTTCCAAATGCATAAATGGCAGCATTGTAGGCAGACACATCAAGCTCCAAACCAATTTATTTTAATTGTTCACAGGCCTCCAAAGCCTCCTCGTGCATTCCTGCCATGGAATAAAGAGTCACTATCAATGCTTGCATACTGTAGGGGATTCCACTCTCCCGTGCAATATCAAGCTGATTTACTGCCTCCATTGGAAGGCCTCCTTTCTTCAAAATTGTACCCAATGTTTTGTATGTGATGCCATCAGGTGAAACCTTCGCTTTTAACATTTGCTGAAAAATTTCCGTAGCTTCTCTCAATATTCCCTCTGCTGCATACACTCCAAGGACATTATTAAAAGAGAGCTTATTTGTGAGAAGCCCAAACTCCTGCATCTCTTTTGCAATTTCAATGGCTTGGCTAAGTCTGCCAATTTTTTTGTATAGACAAACCATCATGGCATAAGAAAATTCATTAGCCTGGCCCACTTGCTTTAAGTCATTAAAAATTGACTCTGCCTCACTGACCATACCAGCATCACTGTAAAAATCAATCATACAATTTGTTGCAAAGACATCTGGACCTTCTCCCAAATTTTTCATCTTTTCATATGTTTCCTGAGCCTCTCTCAAATGGCCAACCTTTCGATATACCTTGATCAAAGAGCTGTATACCGTGCAGTTTGCTACTAAGCCACGGTCTTGCATTATTTGAAAGTAATGAACAGCTTTCTCCACATTTCCAACCTGTGCAAATGCATTTATCAGTGTACCATAAACAACTTCATCTGCCTCAACGCCCATCTTCAGCATCTCCTTATAAATGTCTTCTGCCTCCATGGCTCTACCCAGGCTACTATTCACAGCGATAACAACACAAAATGTTACACAACTAGGCACAAACCCTACCTCCTACATTTTAATCATATAGCATTTTAAATCATCTGGTAATCTTGCAGCAGCAAACATCTGAATGAGAGAATTATAAGTGCATTCATCAGGTGAAACTCCTTCATTATCCATGCTCTCAAACAATCTCCGTGCCTTGTCATAATGTTTTGCAATTCCATAAGACTTAATCATAACATTGTATTCCAATACACTCTGCCTTGCTCCTCTTTCTGTTTCACAACTGTAACCGAACACCTTCTCAGCTTCCAACCAATACCCCATCTCTCCATATGCATCGATAATGGCAGCGTAGCTCCTGGAGCTGATTCCTCCAAGAAGCTGAAATATTTCAAACCAAGCCCATGCTTTCATCAGCAACCCCATCTCTATGCACATTCTGATAATAACAGGCCTTGAGAAGTCATCCACATGAACCCCCAATTCATCCATCTCCTGGACCAGGGATTCAGCTTCTCTAATCATATGTTTCCCACAAATTACACGTAACAGAGTTCTATAAGTTACAATATTAGGTCGAACTCCAGTTTGTTTCATTCTGGTGAAATAAGTTAATGCCATGTCTATATTGTTATTTTTGGCATTCATTGCTATAAGAGTATTGTAAGTCATAACATTTGGCGGGCACCCTATTTCCACCATTTTATTCATCAGAACCTCTGCTTCTTCTAGATGACCATGTGAACCACAAATATGAATTATAGTATTAAAAGTAACAGTTTCAGGACAAATGCCTGATTTGAGCATCTCCGAGAAGGCATTTGAGCATTCGCCGACGCGGCCTGCCTTGCCATACATATCAATCAAAGTATTATATGTGAAAGCCCGCTGTGGCCTATGAGTTTGGGACCACTTTCTGTAAAACTCCTCCGCCTGGTCAAACTCTCTAGCTTTCTTGTACATATGAACAACAGTACTCATGGTCACCTCATCTGGTTGGAGCCCTTGCTGTTCCATGTGTTGGAGCCAATGCAAGGCCTCTGACTTGAGGCCAGCCCTACCATAAACATCTATTAGGGTGCCATACGTGTTATTTGTGGGCAGCAGCTCGTCCTTTTGTTTGGTCATTTGGGTCCAACAATCCTCAAGTTCTTCCCATTTTTTAGCCCTACCAAGAATTCTGAGAATGACATTGTAATGAATAACATTTGGTTTGTAGTCTTCCTGCATGTGAAACCACTTGAAAAGGGCAAGGGCTTTTTCCCAAGTGGGTTGCTCTATGAGGATTATTGTCTGCTCTTGGGGGCTTATCTTGTGCTTCTAGGGCTTTAAGGCTTCCTCTATATTATCACAATCACTGTTTTCTAGAGCCTGCAAAATCGACGGGATGCAGCTTCCTCCTCTGTATTTCCTTGTTGTTGTGATTCTGTTTCTACTCTTATTGTTATTAGCAGCAGCGACATAATCATCATTTGGTTGGGTGTGGGTATGAGGAGGTGCCTTAAAATCCTCTTGTAAACCAACCCTAGAGATTTGAATTGAGCAGTTAGGTCGGGGTCTAAGGAGGTTGAATCCAGAGGACATCATTGGAACAGGAATAGACGGGAATTTGGATTTTGTCCCAGCAGGCAAGAACCTGGTGTCTCGCCTGCCTGAGAGGTCCATGTCAAATGTAGGCAATGAAATCATAATGGATTGATAAACAACACTCGTGATCGATCTATCCATGTATGACTGAACCCTTTTGGGTGAGGACAACTGCACTAACAATCGTTCTATCCATGTATGACGGAACCCCTAAGAGTGAGGGCGAATTCAGAAACAACTGTTCGGATGCACATTCCCATTCCTATGAAAACAGCTTCAATCAACCAAATTTTCGAAATCAGCCACTCTGTTGGGATAGATATCGCAAGAGAGCGTTTGAACACGGTTTGGTTAGTATCCTGCAACTTAATAAACGTAAGGTCAAGCTTGGTAGCTTGGTAACCAGTTTAGTATCACAGCACAGCGCCCTTCCAAAACCCTGCAACGAAGTGAATCTGGGGCGAACGCCCTTCCAAAACCCTGCAACTTAGTAAATCGGGGGCGAATACAACACAAAACCATCCAAATGAGTAAATCGACAGGCGAATTTATCATTTTAGGTTTTATCCGCCATTATTTTTTTGGGCTAAAACATAATAATTAATTATTTTTAAAATAATTTTGGGGCTAATTATACAAAACTATACAAAAAAATTTTATATATAAAATTCGCCCCTCCAAAATCTAAAACCCCTTAAATTTCGCCCTTGGGCTAAAATTCGCCCCTAAAATTATCCCTGCTGAAAATATGATGAAAAGTGGCCTACAAGTTGTGTTGTATGGAAGATGTTGGATCCAGTATAAAAATTGATGAAACGTGGTCCATGGTGGTGCTGAGGGTCGAAGCCTTCAGTGAGGGGTTTTTAGCTCCCTTCCAGGAGAGGCTGGTAAATGAGAGCAGGGGGTCGTAGCTCCCTTCCAGGAGAGGCTAGTAAACGAGATCAGGGGGTTGTAGCTCCCTTCCAGGAGAGGCTGGTAAACGAGAGAAGGTTGCAGCCTTCTGCAGGTGGGTGCCTGCGTGCTGGTATAAGTCTGCGCCAGTACATGGTTGTACGATTTTTTCTTTATAATACAATATTGAAGACTGAGATGACAGCAGCGGTGGTTTTCTCCCGAATTGGGTTTCCACCTTAAATCCTGGTGTTCATGTGTGTTGCTTATGTGTGATGATTTATTCTGTTCTTACTGCACATGTTTACTGCTTACTAAACATCTAATGAATGAATGATGCAATGATCTAAGCTAAGAATTATCAACATAATGAAATCTCTGTTAATACGCGAGTTGTATTAAGGATATCCGCGTGTATACACGAGTTGGCTTCATGAAAGTAGCATATGGGTTTTAGAGAAAGAAAAAGTAAAAAGTTTTGAGTATGCTCTAAATACTGATTCACCCCCCCCCTCCTCTCAGTATTTTTCCCAACAATTGGTATCAGAGCAGGTCCTTCTGCAGAAGCTTGATCGCTTGAAGGAGATCCTTCGCAATGGGAAGTCATGAAAGAGTATTGTATCTAAAGCCACCTCTATTCAATGGAAGTAATATGTTATTTTGGAAGATACGAACAAAAGCATATTTGCAAAGTCTTGGTGCAGAAGTATGGGAAATCATGGAAGAAGGTTATCAATATCCGGCAAGTATTCCTATTGATGCAGTAGAAAGGAAGAAATATGAAATCAATGCCAAAGCAGTCAATTCTATTAGGAAGCATGTCTGAACCAAAATTTGCTAAAGTGATGCAGCTAAATTCAGCAAAAGAAATATGGGACAAAGTCATTTTGAGCTATGAAGGAGATACAAAGGTAAAAAGTGCAAAACTCCAGACTCTCAGAATTGAACATGAAAATTTAAGGATGCATAGTGATGAGAGTATTGCAAGTTTATTTTTGCGTATAGATGATATTGTAAATCATATGAGAAGTTTGGGTGAAACCATAACTGATACTACTCTTGTGGAAAAAGTCTTAAGATCTTTGACCTCAAAATTTGAGTCAAAATTTTCAGCCATTGAAGAAAGGCAAGATCTGCAAACTCTTACTATTGTTCAACTACATGGTATTCTAACTGCTTTTGAAATGCAAAAATAAGGTCTCTCTCAAAACATAGAATTTGCCTTTAAGGCGTGTGCAAAAGGAAAAGAAAAGGAAGTTGTCAAGGAATCGAGTTATATATCAGAAGAAGAAGAAGCAAATTTTGTGAGAAGACTTCAACCAGGTACTGGAAGATTCAGAGGTAAGCTTCCCTTCAAATGTTTTACTTGTGAAAGAGTTGGTCATTATGCTGCTAAATTTCCTTATGAAGAAAATCATGCTAAAGGGAAACAATTTGAAAAGGGAAAGAGTTATTATACAAATGAAGATAATAATGAAATGACAAGTGAAGATGAAGAAGATTATGACCAAGATCTGAAAGTTCTCATGACAAGGAAGCAAAAGAAGAAGGCTACTCAAAGAAAGAAGATACCTCAAAAAACATGTGCAGCAGAAAATGAAGAAGAGGAAACAGGTATTGATTGTTGTTCTTGTGTCTTGTGCATGCAATGACGAAGATAGTGAAAGTAACAGTATAATTCTAGAAGTAAATCTCAAGATCAATGACGAAAGTAATTATTGGGATCAATTTAAAAAGAAGGAATCTATCTACAAAGATGTGATCTCTAGAATGAATGAAAAGATAGAAATACAAAATGGACAGATAGACAAGTATCAAAAGTTGTACGTTTATGCAACCAATCGAAGTGAAAAACTTGAAGCAGAAATCATCTGTCTAAAAGAAAATCTCAAAACATCAAATAAGAATGAGGAACCTCTACAATCATTTGAAAAAGAAGGACTTGAAGCAGAAATCATCTCTCTCAAAGAAGATCTGGAAAAATCAAATAAGAAGAATGAAGAAATTTTACAAACTTTTGAAGAGCAAGAAAATGGGTTGAAAGAAGAAATTTTGAATTTGAATGATCAAGTAGAAGAAGGAAGAAGGGTTGAAGAAAGTATGAAGAAGCAATGCCAAAAATTGGAGGTTGAGGTAAACATTCTAAAAGGTAAATTGGAAGAAAAAGATAAACTCTTGAGGTTTCAAGATAGTACTAAGATTCTGGACAATATTCTTCGTAGTCAAAGGTCTCCTTCTGTTAAATTTGGTCTTGGTTTTCATGAAACTATTAAAGGAGAATCTAGTTCACAAGGAAGGGCTAAAGATTCAAAGGACATCAATGCCAAACCTGAAGTATTGGAAGAAGCAAAAAGTCAACCGACAATCATGAATTTTCAAAAGAAATAATTCCCTCCTTTGATCAATAATGTTGAATGCTTTAAATGTCATAATTATGGGCATGTTGCAGCCAATTGCAGAAGCAGAATGTTTCAGTCACATACAAACAGATACTACACAGAAAGGTACTCAGGTTTCTTTAAGGGATATTGTTTTTCATGCAACAAGTATGGTCATAAAGCAGCTGATTGCAATAGAATGTAGAATAGAACAACACATTATGATCCTTTTGCTTACTTTTATGGTCACGCAAGATGTTATGCTTGTAACAAGTATGGACATGTAGAAAAAGAATGCAGAATGAACAGATCTGAGAAATTGGAGAATTTTCAGCACACTAAAAGAAATTTCAAGAAAAGTTGGAAAAAGAGGGAGGACCGGTCAGAAACGTAGGGAATATTGACCCTACTGAGTCATCCGCTTCTAAAGCTTACTTCTCATAATGGCTACAGGAGGGATGTGAGATACATTATAGGGATTAGTAATGTATCATCACAGGGGGAGCAATGTATGATGATTCCCATGGTTGGTTTTGATAATTCTGGTTATGTTTATTTCTGACAGTGCATTTGATGTGAAGAAGACAGGTACAGGTGGTACAAATTTAGGGGGAGATGAAGGAATGTGATTTTTTTTTATATTTCACTTTCCATATGCAGGTTTGATGAACTAAAGCTGTGTATACATGCGAGTTCTAGTGGAGACAGACGCGTATGCATTTATGATAAGGAAAATAGTATGACAGCTAAAGATCAGGAGCACAGGTTCAGGGGGAGCATCAGTCTAACTGCTAATGATTGCATTGTATCTGCTTATTCCTTAGTTCTTGTAATACTCATGTTCAAATGATGATGACTTGATACATGGTTTCTTATGATAAGATTATGGATGAGCATTGATTGATTTTTTATCTTTTGTTTTCACATGGATGAGATAGAAGTATTATGATTCAGAGATAAGGATAGATCATGCAGAGTTTGTTGCTGATGAATTTTGATAAATCTTGAAGATCTTGGTGATATTATATCACATGGATGATTACTTAATACATATTGTCTATTGAAGAAGATTGTTCTAGTATGATTATTCCTCTTGAAGAATAAGATGATGCTGCAAAGAGCTCGAAGGCTTGGTTACTGATGTTCTTATGCTACAACTATTGGATGACTCTTGAAAACACAACTACATTGTCCTATCTATCTGCTCTCATATAGTCTGGAGAAGCACTCGAATATCTCAGACAGAAGCTGAGATTAGTCTCTGCCATTCAGAAGATCAGATCTGTTTAAATTCAGAAGATTAACTCAGTTTCAGAAGATTAATTTGGATACGCGAAAGACAGTCGTGTATATATGCGAGTTTTTAGACAGAAAACCGCGTATGGTTAGTTGCTGACAAATTTTACTTGGGGTCAGCATTCATCAGCATAGCTGTGGTGCTGTTTGGTATCTCTGATGCTAGTTGGTGTCTATGGGGGTGTTCCAATTCTTATATTTCTGTTTCATTCTCTGATATTGGGTGAAGATGCCTTGATGACTTGCTGTTGAAAGTGTTTAGGTTGCACAAGCTAAGGAGGAGCCTTGGTCATATGGAAAGGATGCTTGGATGCATAGTTTCACGGGGAGCATTAGCCTTGCTGAATGTAATGCATTGTTGGCATTATGATGATTCTAAATTATGATCTCTCTTGAGGTATTTTTGGTCTTGGATATAAAAGTCATATTTGTAATTTGATGAAAAGGTCACATTGAGACCTATGATGTAAATTATAATATTCAGTCATGTAAAGGGCTTGTTCAAATTTGTAAACCCACTTGGTTGGGTACTTGAGTCTCTTATGTAAATCCACTTGGTTGGATCATTGATGTAATTATGAGTCCTTGGTCATAGAGTCATGTACTTAATTGAAAAATATGTTTGAACATTCAGCATGAACTCAGGGGGAGCATGGTCACTTCAGTGCACATCAGATCTACATAGCTCTTCTTTCTACATGAGAAGAAAAACCTTGTTTTGGTTTTGATCCGCCCTTTTCCCTTGATGTCAAAGGGGGAGAGTAACATGGTGTTTCAATAGGGGGAGAATATCATGGTGTTTGCATAATGAATGTATCTATATGTTGTGGTGATCAAACATCATCATGGTTGCCATCAAGTCCAAAGGGGGAGATTGTTGGCATGTGTTGTCCTCGATGGCAACCTACTTGATGAAATAAGACTGTTGGCGATATGATGCAATGTATTGTCCTTGATGACAACCTATTTTTTGAAGTTTTTATTGATGGAAACGTATTGTACTTAATGGAAACATACGTGATGAACTTGTCCTTGATGGAAACCTACTTGATGAATTAAGGGAGAGATTGTTGGCAATGTGATACAATGTGTTGACTTTGATGGAACCTGCTTGATGAAGTTGTCCTTGATAGAAACTGACTTGATGAGTTGTTAATGATATAACTCTGATGTATCTACAGATCAGTTCAGAAGTAGTAGAAGAAAGGAATTCAGAAAGTGCCAGAAAAATGATAAATATGATGTGTCACAAAGCATACGCAGGTTTGTTAAGGAGAAGTAGCGTATGCACGTGGAAAATAACGTGCCAAGTCGTGTATGCCCAATTGCGCTCTAAATTTATCAAACCAGGGGACTTGACCATGGTATTGACCCATTGTATTGAGCGCTGGATTATCTATTTGATCCCATCTAGGAATACCATTGGATGTTGAGTGGTTTTGACTCATGGTATTGATAAAGGCTAAACCTATAAAAGGAGAAGAGAATAATAGTGCAGTGTGTGCATATGTATAGGCTTTTATGAATACTCCACTCTGAAGTATATATGCATGAATGAACTCTGTTCTGTACTGATAGATCTGAATTAGTGATGCAGCTATGAAGAAAATGATGAAGAGGGATCTCTAGATGTGAAATGTATATGTATTTCCTAGATCTGTTTATGGAATGTTTAGATCTGAGATGAGGCAAAATACTTTCTGAAGTAAATGATGAAATCTGAGTTTTTTATCTGATCTGAAGAGCTGCACAGTCCTGAAAAGTTACAGATGTATACGCAGGTTTGCTTCAGTAAAAGCGTGTGTATACGCGGGTCTGCTTAAGGAAAAGCGTGTATGGGAAGTTAGGGTTGTCTGAAGAATGCACAGAAGTATACGCAGGTTCGTTTCTGAGAAAGCGCGTATATACACAGGTTCAGTGAAGTAAAAGTGCGTATGGAATCTAGGGTTTTATTGAAGTATGTGGTATGAAATGTCTGATCTGTTTTGCTGTTTTACTGCTATCTGTCAATGATGTATTGGGTTGTTTGAATGATGAATATGCTGCTGATTATGTTAATTGAAGATCAAGTTGTTGGTTGATTGGTTGATGATTCAATGAATAAATTGATGGGTTTATAAGTTTCAGTTTGATGTATGATGAGCTTCAATGAATGGAGTGGGTCCAGTCTGAAAATATGATGAAAAGTGGCCTACAAGTTGTGGTTTATGGAAGATGTTGGATCCAGTATGAAAATCGATGAAACGTGGTCCATGGTGGTGCTGAGGGTCGAAGCCTTCAGTGAGGGGGTTGTAGTTCCCTTCCAGGAGAGGCTGGTAAATGAGAGCAGGGGGTCGTAGCTCCCTTCTAGGAGAGGCTAGTAAACGAGAGCAGGGGGTTGTAGCTCCCTTCCAGGAGAGGCTGTTAAACAAGAGAAGGTTGCAGCCTTCTACAGGTGGGTGCCTGCATGCTGGTATGAGTCTGCGCTAGTACATGGTTGTATGATGTTTTATTTATAATAAAATATTGAAGACTGAGACGACGAAAGCGGTGGTTTTCTCCCGAATTGGGTTTCCACCTTAAATCCTGGTGTTCATGTGTGTAGCTTATGTGTGATGATTTATTCTGTTCTTACTGCACATGTTTACTGCTTACTAAACATCTAATGAATGAATGATGCAATGATCTAAGCTAAGAATTATCAGCATAATGAAATCTCTATTAATACGCGAGTTGTATTAAGGATATCCATATGTATACGTGAGTTTGCTTCATTAAAGTAGCGTATGGGTTTTAGAGAAAGAAAAAGTAAAAAGTTTTGAGTATGCTCTAAATACTGATTCACCCCCCACTCTTACTATTTTTCCCAACAATAATACCCTGTTAACCCAAGAAAACCTCACAACTGCTTCATGGTTGTGGGGACTTTCCATTCCTTAACAGCTTTAATTTTGTTAGGGTCTACCTTAACATCCTCTTGAGATACAATATGACCCAGATATTCTACCTCTTGTACTCCAAAGAAAAATTTCGAGGTTTTTTCATATAGTTGTTTATCCTTCAATATTTTGAGTGTTAGAAAATTAAATATTACGGAGCAATGAAACACATAAAATATGCGGAAAATACAAGCACACAAAACACATAAAACCAGAGAGACACAGATATACGTGGTTCACCCAGTTTGGGCTACGTCCACCCCGAACAGCCAATCCTTCCTTTATATTATCCAACAAAATGAAGAGACAAAACCTACAGCAGATCCGCTGTAATATCCTCTGTTCTCTCTCACAGTCTCCCTCTCTGTTTCTCGCTCCGAGAATACACACATCATACACAGCCGCAATACAATGCCCCCATATATACAAGGGGGTTGCCTTCTAGGGCAAAAAAACCTAATCTAAACATAACTTCTACCATCAAATCATTTGCCTAATGAACGGCCCAGATTGACTAGAAATTACTATACTTTTACAAGGCAATTTTACATCTATTTTTAGCTTCGGGGGCGCACAGGCCCATGGAAGGAACTCCCGGCATTTCACCTCGGATATCTACAGGAGAAAGGAGCGGTCGGTGGGCGGCGTTGCCGCCCCTTTTAAGGTACAGGGGTCCAATGTTCTGATACAAGTAAACAAGATAATCAGGCTCCACACCCAACATTGAGCAGCTTGTCAACATGTTGAACACAATCCTTCCAAGACCTATTGTAGATTAGTGTATCATCAAAAAATACTAACACAAATTTTCTAAGGAATGGTTTGAAAATGGAATTCATCAACCCTTGAAATGTATAAGGTGCATTGGTAAGGCAAAAAGGAATGACCAAAAATTCATAATGACCCTCATGAGTTCGAAATGCTGTATTCAGAATATCTTCAGTATTCATTCTAATTTGATGATATCCTGAACGAAGATCCAACTTGGTAAAATAAATTTCTCCATGTAATTCATCCAATAATTCATCAATCATATGAATGGGAAATTTATCTTTAATAGTGAGTTTATTGATCTCCCTATAATCTGGACACATGCGCCATGATCCATCCTTCTTGTGCACCAATACTACTAGAGCGGAGAAAGAAATTTGACTAGGTTGAATTATACTAGCCTCTAACATTTCTACAATCATAGGTTCAATTTTGCTCGTTTGGATTTAAGGATGTCTGTAAAGCATGCTATTTGGAGGAACACTTCCTGGAATCAATGAATAGCATGATCATGATCATGAATAGGTGGGAGTCATTTGGGAGTTTCAAACACCTTAGAATGATTGTCTAAGACTTTTTGGAGATCTGGAGAAATATATGATTTTGATGTTGGAACTTCTAGTGAGCATAATTGTGCAATTACACCTCATTGTTATTTCTTCAGAATATTATTATCTTTCACGGCTTCCCTGCGATACACCATAATTCAACTTCATTTCCTTCTAAAAAAAATTTCAAGAAAAGTTCGTGAAAATTAAAAGCTACCGTCCCCAAATATTGTAACCATTGTACTCCTAGTACAACATCAACACTATTGGCGGAAAAGAAGGTTTCTGGGTAAGACCCAAGTTCAGGCTCAGGTCCAACAATATTCTACTATAGTCTAGAACAACGCCGACATTTTCACCCTACTCAAGAGAGCAAGGAGTCTCACCCAAGGCGTGCCGAGACCTTACTGAGATCGAAAGCTAGAACATTAATATCGAGGGAGAATCACTAATAGTTTATCAGACATTACAATACACAACGCATATTCATCTCATGCGAATCAAGATACAAGTTATCATTTAGCAAAACCAATACGAACGTAAAAAATTTTGAAATATCCAAACAAAAAATTTCAAAGCTACTGTCATACACCTCATATCCCACAACTCATCATTGCTCTTTTTATATTAATTTAGCCACACATTACACATTATACTCCACAGAGTTCAACATAAAAAATCTCAATACATTTCGGCTCCGCAAAGCTCCCAGAACACAAAACTCTATTTCCCTCTATCTCCATTGGAAACTCTCTTTTTCTTGCTTATCTACTCCTGTCGACTAATACTATCGGTCTACACCTCGGTTGTTCCCTTTCGTGCCATTGCTTCCTGTATCCTTCTACAGTTGACTCTGTCTCTGGGAGTCCTTCTATTTTTTCGATGTCCCCTGTTTCTACCATCTGCGTTGTTGCCTTCTTGTGATCTGCCATCTGTCTGAAGGTTATCCACAACTGCAACAGTTCCTTTTCTTTCTTAATGGTGCTTCACCACCCGTTCTTTCTGCTCCTAGCCTTCCACAACTCGAAATTGTGTTGTTCAAAACAAAGGTCCCAACAAGCCCCAACCAAAAGTTTTTGACTAGTCTTGAGTCAATATTTTTCCACTGTTGTGGTCCCCGGTTGAACATCAGCTTCTATTTCTGGCTGGGTTTTCTCAGCGTCTCCTTCTCCAACTCCATCTGTTATGATTCCCCCTCCTCTAACAAAGGCCCCAACTCCGGACCCTTGTTCATGGCTTCTGTTTTGAGCTGTGTGAACTCAGTGATCGCTTCTTGCCATATATTTATTACGAGGTTTTTTTTGCTAACCACGTTGTCAGCATGGGTGGCATCCATTATCTATGGTAGATAATTAAACACTGTCTTGAATTTGGGGTCTACTTTGGAGGCCAAATGCTGTATGGTTTCTGCTTTCTGTTTGATTGGCTGTCTTAGATCTCGGAGGATATGTTTTATTCTCGCTGAGCCTTCTTCAATTGTCTATATCTGTAGCTGTAGCACGTCAGCTAGATCATAAAGTTGGTTGCGTCTATCTGGATCTTCTGTTCCTTTGATCTCGAGAAAAGTTTCTACAATTTTTCCAGGATGGGTTGTGCCTTCATAGTGAGTGAATTTGAGCATTCATGGAGTTTCTCAAGTAGGTTGTATGCCTATGTATCTATGGTTCTTAGTGTTTCCTTTAGGTCCTACATTTTCTTCTACCTTTGCGCCACATTTTTTGCATATATTGTAGAGGGGTCTGGTAGTGCCGGTATGGCTGCAAGGACTTCCCTTAGATCCTAGTTTGCATTGCCCAAATTGGAACATGTTATCCTTATGTGTATGGAACTTTCAACCATTGAGCAAGTTGAATTTCTATTGGTGCAACATCGAATAAAGTAGTGATCGTTGGCCATAGTTCCTGGAAGTTATATGTGACTTGGTCGAGCCGCAGTTAGATATTAACCTTATATTGCTTTAGTTGATTGCGCTCATGAGTGAGCATCATGACCTGTTGTTGTTGTTGTTCATACTTTTGTAGGAGATCATTATGGAGGTTTTCTACTTTTCGCAATGCTGCTTGTATAAAAGTGAAAAGTTGGTCAGGTCCCCAACTCTGCATATCTCCACTAGTTTCCATATCTAGAATTGGATTCCTTTCCCTGAGCGGTTGGCCACTGGAAATGGACCACTTTGATTGGCCTTGTGGAGAGGTTGGTTGACTCAGTGGGACATTCTGTGATTCAGGAATATGATAACTGGTGGATGGTAGGTGAGTGGGTATGAATGGCTACAATATTAGCATGGACTGTTGAAATGGATTGAGTGACGTCTCAGTGGGATTATTATCAGAAAAGGGAAACTTGGTATGGATTAGTAAATCAAAAAAGGTAGTCGAATCTATCATAGTTGAGTTAATCTCAGTTACCTCTATTGTACCTGAGTTAACCTCTGCTTCAGTGTCAATGACCATTATGGTGCCTATGGGTATTGCATCTGAAATCGTCTTGGAAGTGGATGGAGTGTGGGTCGAATGGTATTTGGAGGTGAGTGATGTATGTGGTGATGAATTTAGTGTATTTGGTGATGATGAAGATAGTACACTGTGTGAGGATGACAGGTTGGATTACGGTATAATAGAGGCGGTCTGAGTGCCTACCTATGGCTCTTTTGTGATTGGAATTCTAGTGGTTAATTACTGTACATGGTCCTCACTTGTGAGGTCCACTATTTGATCAGATTTCATGGTTCTGTCTCTCTTTCGTTTCGGTGCTGGGATGGGGGGTTTGGTTGGTTTTTTTTTGCGAAATGGAGTGATAGTTGGCCATGGATGTGAATGGAATGTGGTGAAGGGTATTACAGTCAGGACAAGGGTTGTTAACAACGGAGACCCAAAATTAAGTGTTTGAAATTTAGAAAATAAAGGAAATACAATGTATTTTGCCCCAAAAGTTCCCATTGCCTTATTAAAATACTGTATGTGATTGTCCAGTTTCTCTATCAATGGTTGCAGCTGCAATTCCAAAATCCTTTGGGCTGTTTCGGATGGAATTTCTCCCGGTAGGGGGTACGGAAGCATAGCATCAAAATAGTACGTGGGCTCTCCATCTCTGATTTCTATCGCTGCTCCCGACCATTATGAGACCTCGGTATGGAAAGCTTCCTCCGTTATATGAAATTTCAGTGGTTTCTTGTGAAATGTTTCACCTGTAACACAGTCAGGGCGAATCCAGGTATGGTTGTGAGAAACTCTGAATCATACCTGGTGAGAATACTTGTCCAGGACATTCCTGGGGACTCTCTGCTGAGCTTTGACAATGTCTACCATTTTTCGATACCATTCTAAAAATGCTTCTTCGTTTATCTCCTTGTTGCTAGGGTCGCCAAACACTCTCCATGGGGTGTACCTTAGAGGCATCAGTTGATCTTTAGTGATCTCTGCAAGTGATCACTTCCCTGGTGGACTCCACTTCCACATTTCCAGAGCCATAATAAAATATCCATATATGAACCCCGTGGCCCTTTTGTAATTATCCTTGTATTCTTCGAATAGTTCTTACAACAAGAAGACACACCAATTTAATTGTGCTCCCTGTATACAGTGTTCCGCAACTAATATAGTGTCGAGGGTACACTCTCCCTTGGTGTAATGCCTCATTGTATTCCCTGCAATTAGATAACATGAAAATTTAATAAAGGGGACATTGATAAGATATATATTTGCCCCCTTTCCCCCTCTTATTGTCTCATATTTCTTGTAATAATCACAATCTCCTACTTTCTTTTCTCTCTTGGATGTATTTTGGAATGTAGTTGATACATCCTTCCTCTCTGCTGATAATCCAGTGAGCCAGTTTATGTTCTCCACATGGATTGAAATCTCCCTTCCGAGCCAAAGTGACCCATTCTGATTCCTACTAATGAGAAACTTCATGTTATGCATCACTGCTCCTGTCGTGCCAAACATTGGTAAACTCCTTAGGTGTAAGACTGTGGACCTTTGGACGCCTTTGAAGTCTAGGTGCACTCTTGCTACTTCACTTCCCCCTTCCTTTACATGGTTCATGATGTATACCTATCTTTTTAAAGCTGGGAATTGGAAAGAGTCAGTGAAATCTCTGTCTATCAGGGTCGCGTTATAATATCTTCTGACTAATGGCTCTAATTTCTGAATTCTTCTGTTGAGCTCTAGTTCGATCACTAAAACTATCATCTTCATCATATTTATTCTCCTGCAATATACTAGTAATGTTGTTGGTCTGCGATTTTAAGCTCCTGCTGTTGTAGTTGGGTTAACCATTATAGTAGTTTCCTTTTCTTGCAATTCAAAATTCTCCGGCACTTTTATGTTTCCCTCCTCCATGCAGATTAAGTAGGAATTTTGGCATGGAGGATGCTGAAGCAACAACATAACTAATTAATTTTCCCTGGATATCCCTGCGGGTATAATCGTGTGATTAATTACTCGGGTGAGGTGGACTCTGACGCTACTGACGGTGGCTTCGAAAGTTGGGTGGACGTGATGGTTTTCAAATTTTTGCTGATCCTACAGACTGGCATCTATATGATGGCTAACACACTTGGGTGTATATTCACTGTAACCCCCCTCAGCCACAATTGGTTGCGGTATGGTCCCTATATCGCAATAGGGTGATAATTGACCTTGCACAACATGTGACTTATGTTATGGTTTTTAAACTTCTGTGGTTATCGTTAATTGCAGAATCCGGATTATCCATAGTATCATAAAAAAATGGTCGATGTTCTGAATCCCAATGGGGATCCATCTTTAGGACAAGTAGTGAATGAATATTCAAAGAAGGTTGCACAATTCAAGGCTTAAATAGTGAAGGATGATGAGAAGCGCTGACAAGAACATATTTTATTAATTAATTAATTAATTAATTATTATTTTTTTAATTTAATTTAATTTTAATAAATCAATTTTAATTTTAATAATTTATAATACTTATAATAGTATATAATATCATCTATTATTAATATTAATATTTAAAAATTTTATTAATATAATATTACTTATTAATTTCATAATTTTTTAATTTATTTAAAAAAAAATAAGGCTCCTACTTTATTGGCGGGAATTGAATTATTTTATGAACTAAATATAACCTACTCTATGACTCATCTCGTTTGCAAGAGAGTTATTGGCATCTAACCTACCGACTCCTCTAAGGTGCGAGAGTTATCGAAAATAAATTTTTGTTGTTTACTCATGGTAGGGTTTCAGGCATGCACTGTTAAACCATCCTGGTAGTATCTCTCCATCCTGTTAGCTCCCTATAATCAGCAAGATTGGAAAAAGTTTGACCGTAGGGAGAAACATTGTTTCAACCACTTTGGGATTCTAGGATCTAGCCCTCCTGAATCCGGAGAGGGATCTCTCCAATAAGTGCAAAGATGGATTTGTCTTTGAAGTTTTGGGTAATGATATTAGGCTAGTTATGAAGGCCAAGGGTTTGTTTTGTTTTTGGATGGTTGATCATGATTAATTTTTGAGGTGGAAAGTTCTAAATGCGAAGAGTTTCAAAGGTGTGAAGTTGCAAGCAAATAGAACAAGCTTTGGCCAGGAAGACAGATAATTGCAAGTTTTAGTCCATTGGGCAATGGAGTCATAATAGGGTTTAATTGGAACAGCAAGAGGCAAGAGTGGTCCATAGGGCAATTCATCTATGTCTAAGGATCTCTTTAAATTTTGATTTATGGAATGAAATGATACAACAAGAAGGGGAATTAAACAGATGCAGAACAAAGAGCAGCGCAAGATCTGGTAAGTACTTTTAAACTAGCCAGCTTTTGACATACACTTAAGAAAAACATGAAAGTAAACTAGGATCTGGTAAGTACTTTTAAACTAGCCAGCCTTTGATACACTTTCAATAGAAAACATTTTAAAACAAAGGGAAACTTGAAGGCAACTATTGGATTAGAGATTAGCGGGTCGAGCTCACCACAAATCCTCTCCTAGCTCTGCTTTACTTGGTTACTTTCAAGACAAACAAAAAGATAACACAGAATGGCCTAAGATCTGGTAAGTACTTCTAAACTAGCCAACTTTAAACACATTCCAAGGGAAACATTCAGACAGTCTTTGGGGATAAAACTAGGACCAGGGCACACCATATCTTCTTAGTTCATCTCTACTTAACTAATACTGAGCATAACATTTAAGAATAATATTCAGCTAAGAGAATAGGATGAGGGAACGCCAGCATTCCTAATTGCTCAACTGAATTAAATCATTCCTAAATAACACAAATTGGAAGAAAACATTCAGATAAATATTTTCAGTCAGAGAAGGGTACTGATATACAGTGGGTCCTAACTCTATGCATGATGTTCTTTATAAGAGAAGATGAAACACAGTGAAAGAAGAAACAAAATAACAAGTTACAATGAGAAAAACATCACCGTCAACATAAACTAGGATCCCATAAATCAGCTTGTATTGATGCTCCAAACAAGTTATAGCTTTAAGTCCAATGCTTTAGTTTAGCAATCATCTACACATCTCAGCCTAACTTATCTATCACAAGCAGAGCTTCAAGAGCCAGTGAACACTATTTACAAGTAGAAGTCTCAATCTAAATAACATCTCAAAGTTCAGCAACCTAATCAACCAACAGTTTCTCATCTTCTACAGAAGTATTTATAGAAGAATGAGGAGGTGAGATCTGATAAAAGATCTCTCAGGACAATTAATACAGATTAATGACTTCTGGACCTTTGCATTAGGGGAATTTTGAGGTCTAAAATGGGCCTCCTAAGAAAAAGGTACAACAAAAATAAACTTTATAACAACCAATAGGATTCAAGATGATGATGTCAACCATGGGGGATGATTTACCATTTTTTAAATAAAAGGGTAAAAATATTAAAAAATAATAAAATAATAAAACTACTTTTTCAACTCATATTTTCAAATTATCTCCCAAAATGCTTACTCAAATTTCAAGTGGGAGCACTCGTTGGATGTAAAATTTAATTCCTCATCCAAGGAGTACCCATGTTGCATACTTTCAATGAACCTTGCTACATGAAAAATGAGAAATACATAAAAAAAACGTGATTACAATCACGTTTTTCATGTATTTCTCATTTTTTGTGTAGTAGGACCCATCGAAAGTATGCAACATGGGTACGCCTTGGATGAGGAATTAAATTTCACATCCAACGGGTACTCCTGCTCGAAATTTGAGTAAAAAATTTGGGAGATAAGTTGAAAATATGAGTTGAAAAAAGTAGTTTTTTCATTTTTCCCTCTAAAATTTGATGATGTCATCAAATCTTATTTGATTTTTTCCACTATTATTTTATAATTTCCTTAGGAGGCCCATTTTAGACCTCAAAATTCCCCTAATGAGGGGCTCGATGGAGAAGTTTACAAGTGTGTTACTGTATTAATTGATTTACATTTATGAATTAAGCTCGGTGGGAGCTTTTGTTGACCTTTGAGGCTCTGTTTTATATTAAAGTAACTCTGCTGATATTTTTTGCATTAAATTATCTTGCAGAATTAACTCTCTGGCTATGCTGAGGCAAATATCTTCGTTTAATCAATAAATTTGGCCTCTGTTTGGATGCTGGTGGCTACAGGTGGCACTGTGGTAGCTGAGAAGAAACAATTTGCCTCAGATGTGGCGGTGGAGGCCTTTCTATTTGATGAAACACCTATGATTTTCTTTCAGTTGTGTTTTTAATTTGGGGGACTTTTGATAATCAATCTTAGCCGTGATCCCCGCAAATCTATCTTCAATCTTCTGTTCTGTTGTATTCTATCTTCAACACTGATACTCTTTTAATTGTGATTCAATAACACCGTGTCTTGTTGATGTCTTATTGATGTGCAGGCCACACATGGCTCATATGGCATCAACGCCTCATGAAACATTGACGAAATGTGGAATTTGAGCCCTGTGAATAGTTCCCTTTGATAAATCAAAGCTGTGGGAATCGTCATTCCCAGCCCTTGGCCCCTTGTTTTAACATAATGGAAAACCATTAATCCTCCAAAAAACACACAAAATATCAAGAAATCCTGTGTTGTGGGTTTAATTTCTACAGAGGATGTGGGGAGGAGCGTAGCCGTTGGATGGAAGCATCCAATGGTGGAGATCTACGTATAATAGTCGAGAGGAGAGTGATGGGAAGTAATAAGTTAGAATCATCTGGGACCGTCTGATCTAGACACGTGGACGGTCCAGATCCAATCAGAGGATCGCAATCGGGGGCAAAACTTAAATGGCGCCGATGTACAGGGAAACGCCGATGCGATTGAGCGCTGGCCATTGATATGAGGATCAAATTGACAGTGGGGAGTGAATTAGAGGGTTTCAAGAGGCGGAGGAAAGGTTAATGATCGGAGCGATTGTGGGTCGTCGAATCTCTGAAGGTGGAGGGGAGATCAACGGTGGAGAACCAATCGGGGGTGGCAAATAAACGATTTAAACTACGCAAATGGAAATCGTCGATGCAATTGAGTGCTGATCGTCGATCTGCAGATCAGATCGATGGTGGAAATTGAATCAGAGGGGTTCAAAGGTGGGGGAAGGTTTGCAATCAGAGCGAATTAGGGCCATCGGATCTGAGGAAGGTGGGGAGGAGATCAACGGTGGACAAACAATTGGGGATTGGAAATCGGGGGTGGAAAAACAAATGCATCAAATGAAAATTGCGATGTGATTAAGCGTCGGTCGTCGATCTACAGATCAGATCGACGGTGGAAAGTGAATCGAAGGGGTTCAAAGGTGGGGGAAGGTTCGCAATCAGAGCAAATTAGGGCCGTCGGATCTGAGGAAGGTGGGGAGGAGATCAAAGGTGGACAACCAATCAGGGATCGACAATTAGGGGTGGACAAATAAATGCATCAAATGAAAATTGTGATGTGATTAAGTGTTGGTCGTTCGATCAGCTCTATATGGACGACAGATATTGCTTTAAACTTTGCACCGGCGGAATCCCTTTATGACATAAAAAACCCAAAAATTTTAATAAAACAAAGGTTTTGGTGGCGGAATATATATATATATATATATATATATATATGAATATGTTGGCGCCTGACTGCAGGGCCTTTGGTCTTTGTGAAATACAATATGCTCAGGGCGTATATAACAAAGGGCCAATCGCAATCGGAGCCTCAGGCTCGGTCTTTTTAATCTACCCATTGGAATTTTGCGATGCGATTGGCGCCTCAAGACTTAAAATCTTGGTCCCGGGCGTAGGTTACATGGACTGGAAAGTGGAGGGGCATGGTTTACATATATGTGGCCCAATCGCATTAGAATTTTTGATGCGGTCTTTCAATCAACTGATTGTGGATTTCTCCGATGCAATTGCGCTTCGGGTCTTCATTAACTTTTCTGATGCGATAAGCATTAAAAGGCTCTAGCACCTAGTTCTAGGATGCAGGCATGTGGGGGAAGTGGCTTAAGACTTAGCCCAAGGGGGCTTAAGTACTTAGTAGTAAAAACTTGTTTTTTTATGAAATTTTTTAGAGTTTTCAATAGATTTGGGGGTTTCGGTAAGGTTAAAAAGTGAGTTCTTAACCTTGTAAAAATGATTTTCATGAATGGAAGAAAAGGAATCATAAAAATAGAGGAGTTTTATGGAGAAAAAGGGGAGCAAAATGAAGGTTAGTTTTGAGTGGAGGAAGGGGAAGTGGAGAAAAATGAAGCTTAGTTTTTAGTAATAAAATTTTTTCCTTAAAGGCTCCAAAAAGTTTTAGCCACCTTTTGCTATAACAAATTTTATAGGTGGCTAACAGTGGCTCCACTTGGGGATGGTGCCTTCTTGAAGGCATCAAGAACTTCAGACTTGCATTCTCTGGGAGGTTGACCTGTGCCTCATCCATTGGATTCTCTGGGGGCTGACCTGTGCCTCATCCATTGGGCTGCCCTTCCTTTGCTGGGATGATCTTGCTCTGAAAACATATTTTCAGCCATAAAAACAATGGATATTTCATCTACAAGCTTTCTACCTACCCAATCCTACTAATCTAACATTTTTTCTTCATCAGAGTGCACTTGAATTGGCAAACTCTTTCACAACATTTTATTCTTTTGAAAGCAGGAAGACTAATCTATTTCTACTTCTTATTTCTCCATGGACTCTGTTGAGCCCTAAAGATGTCCTTTCCTTTCACCAAATTTCACTTCATTCCATTTTTCCTTTAGCAGCTATAGGCTTAAAAGATCAATAGGAATGATTAAAATTACTTTAAGAATGCATGCAATGACTGACTTACTATACTTTTGTGGTTTTGTTGTCATAGTGAATTTTGATCAGACTTAGCTACAGAATGCAGCCATTTTGTAGCTAGTCGTATATTCCGCAACCATCTTTATGTTCACACAGGTTATAGGTGTCACTTGAGGGAAAAACACATATGGTTAAATTCCAGAACTCTCCTACATCATTCCTTTCCCTCTACGAAGGTTGAGAAAAAATCTGCAAGTGGTTATGCACGTGGAGAAAACCAAAACTAAGAAGTAGACTTCTACAAGGATAAGGACTCTGCAGGTGTCTTTAGTGAAATACAAGTCTTCAACAGGAGTTCTAGTTCGATTTTGATTGTAAAAGACACCTATGCCTATTTCTCCTCATTGACAGTTATGTATTTTCTTATAAGAATAACTCGGTGAACCGAGAAACAATTAGTTAGTTGGTGTTTTGTTTTTAGTCCTCAAAGACTGTGATACTCTGTTTTTTGAGCGTTTTCCTTTAATGAAAGAAGTAAAACTTTAATGCATGATCTGAAGCAATTTTAAGGAGTTAAGTATTTGTGTGCCAATCTGGTGGTAGAGGGCCCCTACTGTCCGAAAGGCTTTGTGCATAATTTCTAGATAAGTGACCTTTAGCTCTATTTCGTTCTTAATCTAGGCAGATTTTCTGAGCATCATGTTTTATGTTTACTTACATTGAATATTACAGTCAATCTTGTTCTCATGAACTGTTCCAATATATCACTAACATGTGAATGAGATAGAGAAGTAGTACTTCGGAGGTTAATTTCATTTTAGTTCAGTAATGTTCATTGTATTTCAAGTTTGATTAGTTAATTGCATTCTAGTCCTGTTAATTAGATTTAAAAGACCCTCATTATTTTACAAACTGCTCTTGTTCTTAATCTCTTCTAACACATCATTATCATATGGACAAGAATTAGTTATATCATTTTGAGTTCTTGACTATTCTGCAATTTCTCATAATTTTACAAATAGCCTTTTTCCAAAGCTATTCCAAGAGATCTCTAACCCTTGAATGAGGCTTAATAGTAACATTTTGAGTTGCAGAATGGGTTAATTCTAGTGTTATAAGTTATTTTAGCATAGGGATACTTACTATGTTGCAGATAATCTTTTCTCAAAATGTTCCAACAAATTTCTAACAATGGATGAGATTTTCTCTGTGATATTGGAAGTTGTCGTTTACTAAAGAGAACCTCATTACATCAAACTTATCCTTTTTCTCAAGTTGTTCCAACATACCTCTGATGAAATGAATTGGATTGAGTTTAATGTTATGAGTTACTTTTCTTTTCAAGCTTTACAATCTATGGGTTAACATTTTCTGTTCTTAGGTGCCTTACATAGTTTAGAGTAGATTTTGTTCTGTTTTAGTGTGATCAATAACTTTCGTTTTCCATAAATTTAGTTCTTTTCCTCTTAGCATAAAAACACAAAACCAAAAACACTAGAAAAACACTAAATACAATGAAGTAGGAAGAAGATACCTAGGCACATATAGTGCACTTCACTTCAACAGTTTACTAGCCCTGGTTGACAATTTATGGCATCAATTTAGGAACACTAAGTTGAGTAGACATTTTGACGCTGTTTCCGGGGAAGTGTAACTAGGTAGCTTTGTTTCTTACCTCCCAAAAACAATGATATGCGTAGAGAAAGAGACTCAAGGGGTAGATTCATAAGAAGCAGAAGCTTGATTCCTAGAACTCCACTTGTTCCACCAAGACCAAGAGGCAGCACACCTCCAACTCAAACCCACATCCCATACTTTAATGATCATAGACTTCCAGAAGACTTAAGATCAGATATTCCATCAGAAAGACCTTCCACTTCATCCACTGAACCTGTCTTAGAAGAAGATTCAAGAACCCCTGCTAGGGACATAAACTTTTCTACTTCCATAGAAGAATCAAACATGGAAGAAGAAGAGGGAGGAGGAGCCTTTAATGGATAACATCCACTATTTGGAGGAGGTAGAGGTAGAGGTACAGGGGAAGGAGGTAGAGGTGCAGAAGGAGAAGGAGGTAGAGGTGAAGAAGGAGGCAGAGGAAGAGGTAGAAGGGAAATGGGAAGCTCTTTTGGGTTTCCTATAGTAGATGAAGAAACCAATGCAACTATGAAAAACATTTCACCCTCTGTCCTTCCAAACTTTTATGGACTCAAAAGTTAAGATCATGAAACCTTCCTATTTGAATTTGAAGTCCTATGTAGAACCTATGATTACTTACAAGATGCCCAAAAACTTAAACTATTCCCTTCAACATTGAAAGGAGCAGCATTAAAATGGTTTATGAGTTTGATCAACAGTTATATTAGGACATGGGAATACATGAAACATGCATTTCTAGAGAAGTATTTGGATTACTGTATGCCAGTCAACCATAAGGAGGAAGTGTTTAAAATTCTACAAAAAGAGGATGAAAATCTGGAAGATTTGTAGGAGAGGTTTAACTATAACATCAAAAGAGAAAAAATGGAAAACTTAGACCAAGATACTTTGAAAGCTCTCTTGTTGAAGACAATTAGGGATGAATTGCTAGATATCCTTAACATGATGGGAAAAGGGGATATATCTCAGCTCACATTACCTGAAATAGCTGAATTATGTATCAACCTTTCAAGAGGGAAATCTAAAACTGTAAAAGGACCAAGAGACCCTGCTCTTGCAAGGGCAAGTAAGTCTGCTTCTGGGACAGTAAGTAGGGCAGAAATAGGACATATGCTTGATGAATTCAAATCTAATATTTTAGGGAGTCTTAGTGAACAAATAGACACCCTTAAGTTACAAAACAAGCAAAAAGTTGAATCTGATGCCTTAGCAATCTTTTGTCCCAAATGTAGAAAGAAGCATGCCTTGAGAGAGTGCCCTTTGGATGCAAAAATAGTAGAGACTTGTGTAATTTGTTCATAAAAACATGAGACCAAGAGTTTTCCTTCACTTCCTGGTCTTAAAGTTGTCTTTCAAGAAGAAACCCCTACAAATTCCACAGAATCTCTCAATTTTGTCTCTAGGAGGCCTTGGCAAGGACCTCAAACACAAGGATTCCATGATCATCTGTATAATCAACCCCCACCAAATTGGAATTCTTGGCAGCAAACTTGGCCCCAATTCCAAAATCAATCTCAAACTTGGGCATAGGGAGCACAAAATCCCTATGGAAGATACTCTCAGTACTATCAATATCCACCATCTTATCCACCATATTCAAATTTCCCTCCTCAAAATAATCCTCAACAAAATCCACAGAATCCACAACATCAAAATCCACCACTTCCATTACCATTTCCTCAGAAAGAAAATTAGTTACCTGCCCAATCCATACCAAACCCAAACAATAAAAATCCTCAGAACACATACGTGATAGAAGGCCAACAGTTTCCAACCTATTTGATTACTCCATTAGACCTTACTGATGTTCAACTTAGGTCTGGAAGAATACTTGAAAAGAAGAAACCTCCTGTAATCATACAAGAGCAAAACAACTCTAAGGAAGATTCTCTACGGGTAAATAAAATTTTTGAAGAGAGCACACCTTTTCAAGACCCAAGTACTGAAAAATAAAAACAAAAAGAACCAATAATTTCAACTCCTATATTAGATCAGCCATCAACATCCACCTCTACACCTCCCTTTCCCGAAAGATTACAAATTGATAGGGGTGTAGAAAAACAAATTATGGTGCCTAATTATGATTTCCTAGATGAGCTAAGGAATGTTTGTATTAAGATCCCATTATTACAAGCTATCAAGGAAATTCCAATCCTAGCAAAGACAATAAAGGAGTTGAGCATGAAAAAAACAGGAAAAAGAATAAAAGAGACAAAGAAAATTCAACTGGCAGGAAAAATAGCAGACATCATGATGGGTAAGATTGCTATTCCAAAGTATCTAGACCTAGGAAATCCAGTTGTTAAAATACACATCAATGGAACTGAGATCCAAAACACACTTATTGATTTAGGAGCAGCAATCAATATCATGAGTAGACAAATCATGGATAAACTAAAACTTCCTAATCTTCTTTTTACACCCACATTATTACAATTAGCAAACAGATCTGTGATCAAACCTGATGGGGTAATAGAAGACATTCCAGTGTCCCTAGATTCTTGGGAGTATCCTGTGGATTTTATGATCCTAACTCCTAAGAATAATCTAGGAGGGCATCCTATTATATTAGGAAGACCTTGGTTAGCTACAGCTGATGCTTTCATTAGCTATAGATCCGGTGATATGTACATCTCTGATGGTATTTCAACCAAGAAATTTACCTTGTATCCTCCAGCAAAAACAATTACAGAATTAGATGATACTCAATGGATTGAGGATGAAGAAGACATACAACCTCTCTTCACAATTTCAGAAATTAGTGAAGATAGTCAGATTCTAAATACCTTAGAAAATTTTGAATCCTCTTCGGAATACAAACATGAACAATTTCAAGAAAAATCCAACATTGAGTTTTTATCATCAAGACAGATGTCTCTTTATTCCATGAATAAATTTGGTAGCTCTACAATTGAGATATTTCTAGGTAAAACTTTAAACATAGACAAGAACCTAGAGAAATATCAACAAGAAAAGCTATTCAAGATATTACAGAGACATTCTTCTACATATGCATGGGAGTACACTAATATGAAAGGGATAAGCCCTAAGACTTGCACTCATCACATCTACATAGAGGAAAATTGTAAACCAATCAGACAACCTCAGAGACGGATGAATCCAAATCTTAGAGAGATTGTTAAAGAAGAATTGCAGAAATTGTTAAATGTCAACTTTATCTATCCCATTTCAGATAGTCAGTGGGTTTCTCCTTTGGTAATTGTGCCAAAGAAAAATGGTAAATGGAGGGTATGTATTGACTACTAGGAATTAAATAAAGCTACTCTTAAAGATCATTTTCCCCTACCTTTCATAGATCAGGTGTTAGATACATTAGCTGGCAAAAAGTACTTCTCATTTTTAGATGGGTTTAGTGGTTATAATCAAATTCAAGTAGCACTTGAAGATCAAGACACAACCACATTTACCTGTACTTGGGGTACCTATGCTTACCGAGTATTGCCATTTGGACTATGCAATGCACCTGCAACATTTCAAAGGGCAGTACTAGGAATATTTTCAGATCTAATACATGATTATGTAGAGGTATATATGGATGATTTCACAGTCTATGGAAACACATTTGAAGAAGCCTTAGCAAACTTGGAAATTTTTTTAAAGAGATGTAAAGAAGCAAATCTTTCACTAAGTCATGAGAAGTGTTTTATGATGTTTACTGAAGGAATTGTTTTGGGACATCACATTTCAGGGGATGGGATTAGAGTTGATGAGTCAAAAGTTGAATTCATCTCTAACTTATCTATTTCAAGTTGTCAAAAATATGTTAGGAGTTTTCTCGGATTTACAGGATACTATCGAAGGTTTATAGAAAACTTCACCAAGATAGCATCTCCACTTTTCAAATTACTTACCAAGGACTGTGAATTCAAGTGGAATCCTAATTGCCAGTTAGCCTTTGAGACCCTGAAAACAAAAATCTCTGAAGCACCTATTTTAAGGGGACCTAACTGGAAATTACCTTTTCATATTTCAACAGATGCCTTGGATACAGCTTTAGGAACAGTATTGGGACAAAAAGACTTGATTCCTTATGCCATCTACTATACAAGTAAAAATTTGACTCCTTCAGAGTTAAATTATACTGTAGCTGAAAAAGAGTTATTAGCTGTTGTTTATGCTATAAATAAATTCAGACACTATATAACAGGCTATGAAACTTTTGTTCACACAAATCACTTTGCAATTAAATATCTAATGAACAAATCAGTTACTAATGGCAGAGTCATAAGATGGTTATTGCTTTTACAGGAATTCAACATCACCATTCTAGATAGGCATGAGAAAAAAAATACAGTAGTTGATTTCCTATCTAGACTCCAAAACATTAAAGACAATACTCCAGTTGAAGATCAATTCCCTGATGAATATCTTTTTGCAATTTCTACTCAAACTCCTTGGTCTGCTGACATTGCTAATTATCTAGTTTCAGGGAAATTTCCTTTAATAATGAATGCAAGAGACAAAATAAAGATCATTTATGACAGTGCAAAATATTCATGGGTTGCTAATGAGTTATACAAAACAGGTCCAGACTTTATCATTAGGAGATGTGTTCGAGAAGATGAGATGCTTGAGATTCTCAAGGCATGTCATGATGAACCTTGTGGTGGACACTTTGATGATAAAAGGACAGCTTATAAGATCCTTCATTTATGATACTATTGGCCATCCATTTTTAAATATTCTAAAGAGTATATGAAAAGGTGTGACAGCTACCAAAGGGTAGGGAAACCTTCTCCTTCAGGTGAGATGCCATTGCAACCTCAGGAACATATTGAACCTTTTGAGAAATGGGCTTTAGATTTTGTAGGACCTATTAGTCATCCATCAAGACAAAAGAAATATATATTAGTTTGCACTGATTATGTTACCAAATGGGCAGAGGCCAAGCCATTACTTTCTGCTACTGAAGCATCTGTAGTTAATTTTATTTTTGAGGATATTTTTACTCATTTTGGTGTCCCAAGATAAATTGTTACAGATCAAGGAGCTCAATTCACATCAAATCTAGTGGAACAAATGGTGGAGAGGTACAAAATTAGACACATAAAATCTACTCCCTATCATCCACAAGAAAATGGTCAAGTGGAATCTACTAATAAGGTCATTGAAGGGATCCTAACAAATACTGTTCATTTACATAGAAGAGATTGGGCAGATAGGCTTCCTGAAGCCTTGTGGGCCTATAGAACTACATGGAGAAGCACAACAGGTCATACTCCTTATGAAATTTTTTATGGAAAACAAGTCTTGTTTCCCATAGAGTTTCAGATTCAAACTTTTAAAATGGAAGTCCAGCTAGGACTTGATCTAACAGAAGCACAAAAGCACAGATTGGAGCAGATTAATGAATTGGATGAGATCAGACAGGATGTAGTCCAGAAAACAAATATAGTCCAACAGCAAAGGACTAGATGGCATGATAAGTACATTAAGGAAAAGAAATTCAAAGAAGGTGACTGGGCCCTCTTGTTTGATTTAAAGTTCAAAGATTTTCAAGGTAAATTCCAAACACGTTGGCTTGGGACATATGAAATTGTGAAATTTTTTGACAATGGAGCAATAAAAATCAGAAAAATAGATGAAGATAAGGTCACTTTTCTTGTAAATGGTCATAGATTGAAACTGTATCATAAGCCACTTTCAAGAGAAGAATTTGTCAAGAGATTCCAAGAGAATAGTGATGTGAAATTAATGAAGAAGAATCCTTCTTCTTCATCAAATTAATTGTATTTTCTGAAATCAGATGATGAAAAAACTAATCATGAAAACTAATCATTGATTAGCATGTTTATACAGAAAAGATAAGGCGAAAATCAGAATCCTTCTGACACTTTAGCTTTTCAAAAATTGTTCTTTTCCTGCAAACAACCATCATAAAATCATAGGTGCAGGTTCACTTTACATATCACATTCTACTTATGATCTATTTCACTCCATCGTATTTCACTTCATTCATATTTCATTCACTCCATTCATCCATACTTCATTCACTCCATTTCATGATCCATCTCATTTTCATTTTAGATTTTCAAAATTTTTCTTTTTCTGCAATTGAGTATTACATATCATAAGTTGCAGGCCACTTTTCATATTTCATTTCACTCCACATTTATGATCCATTTCATTCCATCATATTTCACTTCATTCATGCTTCATTCCATTTTATTTCACTTCATACTTCATTCCATCCATGTTTCAAATCATTTCATTCCATGTCTCAAAGCTTTTACAGGTATATTCTGCAGCTAGACATTCTATAGCCAGACATTCTGCAGCCAGATATCCTGCAGGCAACTATTCAGCAACCACGTGTTCAGCAACAAATTGATCCTTCCCACCTATTTCAACCAAAAAAATCAAAAGGATGATGAAGACTGAAAGATCAGTGATTTTCAAAGGAAAGACCAAGCATATTGAAAAAGCAAAAGAAAGGCTAAGGTAAAATTATGAAATTATTATGATAACAGATTATGAAAGATATGGTATGGTTAAGTCATATGTATGTTTCATAAATTTATTTTGATTATTCGTATTGATCAAGCCTATCATAAAATCCTTGGACAAATCCCTTCCATTCCGCCATAACAAATCATCATTTATTAAAAGTTAACGGTTAGCACTTGAAGTGACCTATTAGGTCACGTCACTAACCCAAAATATTCAGTGATGATTTTGAAATCCTCATGAGATTTCTCCGCAGTATTTTACTCCATGACAGCTCTCAAACTCATTTATTCGTGTGATTTACCCTCGCCATATTTCACTCATCCCATATCCACTTCATGTCATTTTTCCGTAGCGAATTCCTGTCTGCAGAAACAGAGAGGTCATCTTTAAGGTGAAAACAACCCTCTACAACCATTTTTACCTTGAATAGGAGAGCAGTAACGGAGCAATAAATTGAAGTTGAGGAAAACAAGCCATGGGACTCATTGTAAGGTAAGAACCAGTCATAACCAAATATCTAAAAGGTTACCCACAAATTAAAGAGATGTTACAGCAGGTTGGATGGCTACAATTTTTGGAAAAGTTCAATGGATTTCATAAGGAGGTCACCAAGACATTTGCCTGGTCATTCAACGGGTCGGAAGTTGAAATAGGTGATGTCAAGTTCATTATCATAGAATCCTTCATAGCAGAAGAAGCAGAGTTACCAAGTCAAGGTGAACGATGGTTCAAAAACAAGGAATTTCACAATGAAGCATGGAGGCAGATGCTAAAAACACCAGGTATGGATATTTCAGTTTTCAAGAAAGGCATTCCTAGTTCAGCCTTAAAGAATAAATGGCGAAATATGTTGTTAATTCTACAAAATTTTATAACTTGTGAGGGAAGGTTTGGCACCCTATATGTTTATCACATTCGACTTATGATGCATTTCCTAGATGAAGAAATAAATTTACCCTTTTTCTTACTCCATAGCCTAAAGAGGATGGCTTATAATATCCAAAAAAGGGTTCAGTTCTTAGAAGCCACCTTGTATCACCATGGCCTAGTTAAAATCCTAATTGAGCATCATTTGAAAAAGGTGGGAGACAGTTGGGATGAGTTCCTCTTGAGGAATCATTTTGAAGAACCTAAAGAAACTCTATCTGAAGGAAAACTTGTAAGAAGAAGTAGGGGAGGAAAAATTGCCAAATCAATTGAAATTAAAACTGATAAATCCATACAAGAAGACAGTGAGGAGATTATCTCTGAAAAATTGGCTGAAATCAAGAAACAACTTAAAAAGGAAAAGATAATAAGAAAGTATGCTAAGGATAGAGGTGAGGGACCATCTAAACTGAGAAGAAGCCATAGGCTTAGAGGCATATTGAAGAAAATAGGAGTTAAGCAAATAGGAATCATAGATATTGAAGATGAAGAGACACCAACTGACAGATATCCTGAGTACGAGTACGAAGAAGATCTTGATAGAGGAGCTCCGGAGGTAGACCCAGCCCAACAACAGATCTATAATTATGTTGAGTCACTAGAAAAGAAAGCCTTAGAAAATAGAGGAAGAACTCCTAGCCCACAAGAATATTTAATTGAAGTGCTGAGAATAAACAAATATGAATTGGAAGTACTCAATAGGCATATAAAAAATGAAAATGAAATTTTAAGGGAAAAAGTCAAACTGAAAAGTGACATGAACACAACTCTCTCTCTGCAAATGGAAAAATTGTACAAGGCTAGTGAGAAGTTGAAGAAGAAAAACAAAATGTTGAGCAGGGCACTTATAAATCTGAGGTTCAAATTGGTCATTAGGAGGCCTAGGATGCCATTGAACACCAAGCAAAGCAGAAAAAGGAAGTTAGATGTCCTGGCAGAAGTTCTAGAATACATGGATTGATTGCATGAGGACATGCAAAAGCTTTGCATGGGGGTATGTAGAGCCCTAAAAACGTCCTTTCCTTTCACCAAATTTCACTTCATTCCATTTGTCCTTTAGCAGCTATAGGCTTAAAATATCAATAGGAATGATTAAAATTACTTTAAGAATGCACGCAATGACTAACTTACTATACTTTTGTGGTTTTGTTGTCATAGTGAATTTTGATCAGACTTAGCTACAAAATGCAGTCATTCTGTAGTCGCATATTTCGCAGCCATCTTTATGTTCACACAGGTTATAGGTGTCACTTGAGGGACAAACACATATGGTTAAATTCCATAACTCTCCTACATCATTCCTTTCCCTCTACGAAGGTTGAGAAAAAATCTGCAAGTGGTTATGCACGTGGAAAAAACCAAAACTAAGAAGTAGACTTCTAAAAGGATAAGGACTCTGCAGGTGTCTTCAGCAAAATACGAGTCTTCAACATGAGTTCTAGTTCAATTTTGATTGTAAAAGACACCTATGCATATTTGTCCTCAATGACAATTATGTAATTGATTATAATAATAACTCGGTGAACTGAGAAACAATTAGTTAGTTGATGTTTTGTTTTTAGTCCTCAAATATTGTGATACTCTGTTTTTTGAGCATTTTCCTTTAATGAAAGAAGTACAACTTTAATGCATGATCTGAAGATATTTTAAGGAGTTAAGGATTCGTGTGCCAATCTGGTGGTAGAGGGCCCCTACTGTCCGAAAGGCTTTGTGCATAATTTCTAGATAAGTGACCTTTAGCTCTGTTTCGTTCTTAATCTAGGCAGTTTTTCTGAGCATCATGTTTTATGTTTACTTACATTGAATATTACAGTCAATCTTGTTCTCATGAACTATTCCAATATATCACTAACATGTGAATGAGATAGAGCTGTAGTAATTCGGAGGTTAATTGCATTTTAGTTCAGTTCTATTCATTGTATTTCAAGTTTAATTAGTTAATTGCATTATAGTCCTATTAATTAGACTTCAAAGACCCTCATTATTTTACAAACTGGTCTTGTTCTTAATCTCTTCTAACACATCATTATCATATCGACAAGAATTAGTTATATCATTTTGAGTTCTTGAATGTTCTGCAATTTCTCATAATTTTACAAATAGCCTTTTTCCAAAGCTATTCCAAGAGATCTCTAACCCTTGAATGAGGATTAATAGTAACATTTTGAGTTGCAAAATGGGTTAATTCTAGTGCTATAAGTTATTTTAGCATAGGGATCCTTACTATGTTGCAGATAATCTTTTCTCAAAATGTTCCAACAAATTTCTAACAATGGATGAGATTTTCTCTGTGATATTGTAAGTTGTTGTTTACTAAAGAGAACCTCATTACATCAAACTTATCCTTTTTTCAAGTTGTTCCAACATACCTCTAATGAAATGAATTGGATTGAGTTTAATGTTATGAGTTACTTTTCTTGTCAAACTTTACAATCTGTGGATTAACATTTTATGTTCTTAGGTGCCTGTTGAAGCCTCGAAAATCGGGTCTTACAACAAAGGGGATACCCACCCGGTCCAGACCTTGGTTAGCAGCTAATTTTCTGTTTGGTGTAGTGGGTCCGACTAGGGATAATGGGACAAGTTTCCCAATATATGTGTGTGTGTTGAGAATTGATATTTCCTTTCTAAAATTCCTAAGTGAAATGCTTTTATTCTATTTCTAATCTAATCATATGCAAATTGTATTCTAATTTAAACAGAAATATCTAATTCTAAACTAACCTGGGATGTAATCTTTCTGTTTATGCGATCTAAAATGATTTCAAATAACAATTGGTAATAAAGATCATACAACTGTTACAAGAAAAGAATTCAATAAAGATAAACCACTTCATATAAAAAGTTAGATGAAACAGTTGTGAAAAACATATCGCATAATAAGCTATTCATACATCAAGCATAAATAAATAGCTATCACCATACAAAAGTGCCAAATGATAACTCAAGTATTCAAGCATCAATATATAAACAACTAAACATAAATATCACTTTAACACAAGGAAGAAATAGTTAAGAGATAAAAGTACCATTTATAACTAATTCTACGCATGAGCTTCAAGCAATAATGATTTATCTCTTATTAATTCAACATCCACTAAGAGTACAGAAGTGCAACATCAGTAGTAGATATTAAATGCAGATATCAATAAATCTTGTTCCATTAATTCATCAAAACCTCCTCTGATGGTGCAAAAGTGCATGTTCTGAGGACAAGTTTTTGACAAATTTCAGGACCCTTCTCTAAATGCATGAGAAGGGTTTAAATACTACTAACTAAATCTAAAAAAATAACTTATTACAAAAATTTAGGATATGGTTTAAATGACCGTCATTTTTCTAGGCAAAAATAAAGTAAAAATAATACTAAATCTAAAATTTAAAACTGTCAATTAACTACTTATGAATCTGATCTTTGAGTTTGCAAGCATTCAGCATCAATTTGAGAAGAACAGGCTGGCAGAATTCAGATTTTAATTGCCCTGTGAAAATGGCATCGGCAAGTGCTGGCGCTATCTTCTCGGCAGAATTAACGATACAATTGAGAGCCATGCATTGGCTGTGTGGTTTTACCAGACATGCCCAGTAAGAATCCCAATTTAACTTTGTTAATACTTCAATCAATTCTGCCTTCTCTTCGACTTTTTGTTTCCATTTTGTTTGCAATTTCTGTGCTTGTGGTAGGTATCCTGGAATAGTTTCTGAAATTAAATTTGCGTTGTGAAAATTCTCATGTATACAATCAATAATGTTGCTCGTTGTTGTGGCTGCCTCCTCCGCTACTTGTTCTGCATTCTTGATCTGTGCATCCCAATTATTGAAGAGCATTTCTTTATGACTGCCATTGATTATTGGTGTTCCTGCTCTTTTTCCCTCTTGTGTCTATTTCCAAGTCAAATAGTTATTAACTCTTTCATTAGTTAAATCATAATCATGTCGTAATTCTACAACATGATTAGTGATCTTATCACTTTCTTCACAAAAAGAGCTCCACTGTGAAATTTTTTGGCATAATATATCCTGTTGTTGCAGTAGTTGATTATTCAAGGAATAGACTCTGTAATAAACTCTGTAAGTTTGGGGTCATCTTTGTGCATCTATTGCATAATTTGTATTTGTTTCTCTTTTTCAGCCAAATTATTCTGATAACCAACTTGCATTTGTTGAAACTCTTGCTGTAATTTTTCAAGTTGTCTTTGTGCTTCACTGTTAACATTGGCCTGTTGTAGTTGCTATTGCAGAACCTGTATTTGATTTTCTTTTTCGTTCAATAATTTTCGTACCTCAGATGCTTTGTCGATGGCTGCAGAGGCATAAGCTCCTGTAATATGAGATAATTTAGTAAGATTTTCAGTTGGATTATTAGTAGGATCTTGCCATAAAACATCCAACTGTTCTGCATCAGTAGATATTACACTTTCTAATTTCCTCTTCTTCCTTTGTTTTCTTACTACTACTTTATGTTGTGGACTATAGAATATATCCAGAGGGGGAATTTCTTGTATTTTAAGTACAAAATCAGAGGAGGGAGTAATAGGGATATGTTCTGTTTCTATGACATTGCCACTTATTACTGTGATTAAACCCTTTGTTGTCTGTACAGGGGTCTGTATGTTCTATCCTTCAATATTAGTCAATTCATTAAATGTTTCCCATTCCTTGTTTAACTCAGTTCTGACTGATGGCTACTGTACAATGCGAGGGGGAATATTTAACTGTAGAGTGGTTGAAATCTGTTGCTGAGAGAGTTGTTTTGATTGGGTAGTATCCTTTACTGACCCTTCACTTTTATCCTGGTCATTATCAGACTTTTTAGAGTGTTTAGAGGTTTCTTTTCCGGACTTTGACTTAGATTTATCTATAGCTGAACTTCCACTTAGACTGACACTAGGAGTTGGTTCCCTTGCGGGTTCCAAGCGCAAATTATCCAAAGGAATAGTGGTCAACCTCCTTTCTCTGAACATCTTAAATTCTTGGAATTCTTCTGGAGAAAAACGTGTTTGACCTGAATGCAAAATTTCTTTAAATGTGCATTTTTCTTGGAACAAATCATCAAAAAGATCCTCTTCTCCAGAGAATATTCTTACCTTGACTGCAGTGGTGAAATTCTTAACAACATCATACAGGTCGAATAGCCTTCTTGAAAACTTGAACAATTGTAAACATGTAATATTGCTTACTTCTTTAAATGCATAACCTGTTGGGTATACGACCAAAGTCCCACATTGACTAGAAGTGGGGAGGATCATGGGTATATAAGGATGGACAAATATCTCCATTAGTATGAGGCCTTTTGGGGTAAAGCCCATAAGCAAAGCCATGAGGGCTTAGGCCCAAAGTGGACAATATCATACCATTGTGGAGATATGTGGTGTCTAGAATCACAAAAAGTGGTATCAGAGCCATGTCCCGAAGTTAGCGAAGTGGATGAATCCTCGAATGTCAAACGAAGGTGGTGGGCCCCGGTAATATCACGATGGATCCATGGATGAGCTCGGTTAGACAGGCGGTATGCTCTGGATTCTTCATGGACGTGTCCTGGTCCCAACACGGTGAAGAGGAGTTGACTTGGGATAGAGCAGGCTCTCGAGGCAGGTGGTGCTCCATGTAAGGCGTGTGCTTCCAATGCATTGGAGCGGAGAATCCTGGTTGGTAGAGAGTGGACGGATGGATAATCATTTGAGGGGAGGCTCGATGGTCCTTTGTTCGAGGGGAGGATTGTTGGGTATACGACCAAAGTCCCACATTGACTAGAAGTGGGGAGGATCATGGGTATATAAGGATGGACAAATATCTCCATTGGCATGAGGCCTTTTGGGGTAAAGCCCATAAGCAAAGCCATGAGGGCTTAGGCCCAAAGTGGACAATATCATACCATTGTGGAGATATGTGGTGTCCAGAATCACAACATAACCAACATCAAATAATGAAAATGCTCTGCATGCCACAGGAAATTGTAGCCAGATGGCCTTCTTTTTATCCTTTAAATCCTTGGTCAAACCTCCCTCTCCGCAAGTTTGATACGCAATTTCCCGGGCCAGAAGTTTATCCGGAACATACAAAGGTAAAACATGAGGAGAAGCAGAACTTCCAAAAACCCTAACATAGGTAAACAATTCTTCTCCAAACCATCTTGCGACAGGGAGAATGTCTACTTCCGCTTCAGGAGAAAATATTTGGGAATCCTTATTATACAACGTTCTGTATAGGGGCAATATTATGCCATGGAAAATCTTGTAAAAATGGGGAATGAACTTTGAATCCCACAATTCCTTGTGATAAACATGAATGGGTAGGGGATCTTGAATTATCCATTGCCATCCCATTAAAGGAAACTTAGAAACATAAAATATAGAATCCATTACATAAGAAGCTAATTAAAAAGGAGGATAAATCCTCTGAGAGACAGTCCGCTTAGACCGATAATTAAAAATAGTCGTGGCTAAGTTATCTGACAAAATCTTAGCCCAATCCATAATGGTAGCATTAATAGCAGCATTCAACAACAGTAGCCATTCAAACGAAAACTTATTAATGTCAGGCTTTCCAAAAATCCTACATAGCATAGCAGCAACAAAACAATACGGAGAAGTGAGAGAACCAGTACTGTACATACTGTGTTTATCTTTTTTCAGTTGTTCGTCTCTTTTGGACCATTCCTTAGTGAATTCTGGTATGTTTGCATTTTTCTTAGCAAACTTTTCCATAAACTATTTGTTGTAAGTTGCCTGTGGCTCCGACAAATGATACATAAGCCTCAAATCTTCTGGGGTAAAAGAGCCAATGAGCTCTTGCCCCTGAGTCTTGAACTGTTTGTCCGTAATATCAGTGCTATCCAGCACCCATTTCACCATGTCTGTATATGGGAGAATTTTCGGTCTTGCTGCTATCCAGTGTAAAAATGAACAAGCCAACTCTGTAAGAGATGCTTCAGAAGAACCAACTGATCCTGTAGTAGCTGAAACATCCATTACTCTGGGGTTTTCTTCTTCAAGCAGATTATGCATACCATCCTAAGTGGTGATACCAGCATCTTTGTTGCAGGTAGTGTCTGTGTATAAGGACGTCATCTCTTTACTTTCAGAACTCGGAGCTTTGTCTTTCTTTCCCATAATACTTTGAATATCGCTTTGTATAGTCTTCTGTTCTTTGCGCTTGCAGCTTACGAATTAAGTGAGAATAATGATATGGGAAAGGTGACGGGATAGTTTTAAATGCTGAAGGCGTATAGAATCATCTTATGTGAAATAACTCTGAAATCATTCTCCATTAATAAATGAATATCAATTCATTAATTAAACTTTAAAGCGCAAAAACAGAATTACGATTTATGGAGAGCTTTTTCGAGCCTTAAGAATCTGCGATAATGCAATCTGCGATTTGCTTCGAAATATCGCAAAATCACGATATTCGCAAATCACAATCTTCGCAAATCACAATCTCGCAATATCGCAAATCGCAAAATATAACATATGAAAAATATCCGTTAGTATATTTTCTGCGAAATGCGATTTGCGATATATGTTATCGCACATCGGCGATTTGAGGTTTCTCAGCATAAAATATTATATTTTGAAACTTGCAATGCGATGAATATTCTTTTATCGCTTAGTTTCGCATCACATTTTTTTAAAATTCTGCTTGTAAAGGGGCTTCCATTACCCTATTGCGATGCAACATTTCTCAAAGAGTGATTTTATTCTATGCTATCATAAAACTTAACCCTTTTTAAATATTTTTCAAGAAATTCTTAAGTTTATGATAGTAAGTTTTATTGAAAAAAAGGACAAACAAACAATAAATGATTTTTTGGATTTTTTGACTAAGGGTCCCCACTTATTTAGTATTATCACTAATACTAAATAAAAAGGGGGGTTGTTGCTAGCCACAACAATTGGCGATTCACTTGGAAGAACCAGTTATCTCTGCTTTTCTTTTGAATTTTCTAAACTTTTCAAAACAGAAAATTTTTCAGAAAATAAAAATTTATTATAAAAAGACAAAGTACATTATGCTTTCATCTATCAATGATATTTCATTTCTTCTATGTTCAACTTGACTATTCAATTCCTTAAGCTAGTCCTTGTATCTACATCAGTCATTACTTGGTTTATAAATATAAACAAAAGTCTTCTCTGTAAATCAGTTTTAAATATGCTCATTTGTCATAGGTAGAGCCACTGCTGTTAGCAGGCATTTATAGCCTCGACAAGGTTACCTGTTACCCAGCAATGATCCTGTGTCCTACTTAGAGAAATATACAATTTTCAAAGAGAAATCCATATTTACACTTATTGCTTTCATTTTTTCTCTTTTTTTTTTATCCTTAAAGAACAATGTCTTGGTTTGGTAGCCAATTTATGACAATGCCATTCACTTGATTTATAACTTTGCTGAATAAGCTGGCTCGTGATGAGACCCCTTGTCTTTTGATTACAATAATCTTGAGTCATTTCCCTATTGTGATATGAAGTATTGGAAAAGTCAGCAAGCTATAATATCTATGATCATGGTAAGTCGGCTTGTGATGAGACCTCTTACTCTTTAAGTTAAAAGTGTATTATTGGATTATTCCCTGAACATTGTAATTTTGTAGGTGGGGAGGAAATCATTGTTTCCTTAAGATGGTATGGACGACAATGATAGAGTTTTTGGAAAGAACTTTTCTACAGAGAATCTTTGTTTTGTTATTGATACCTTTCATTGAACTGATATAAAACAATTTCCCACTAAAGGTCATTTTTTTATCAAAATCTATAAAAGTTGAAACTAGTATCATTTCTAGGCATAAAGCTTTTAACTGTATCTTTGAATAATAATGACCAATTTTCTAGAAGAATTCTATTTATATAAGTGAAAAAACAAAATATAAAAGAGAATTTATATCTTTTTTGTGAATTCCAAATGTAATTATTAACAACTGGTTTTATTATGAAAAACAAAGAAAACTAATATACAAAATAGAAGAATGATCTCCTATGGAAAATATTTTTTGAGGATCTGTCCATTAAAGATTCTCTTTTTCTTGTTAAATCCTATAACATAAAAGTAGATGGACCTATGATTTCTGCAATTTGGAAAGGACCCAACGACATTCGTTGAAATTTCGTATGTTTTCCTTTTTCTTCATGAGCCTTGTCCCATTTTAAAACAAGATCTCCAACTTGAAAGTCTTTTCTGGTTATCATGTTTGAATCAAAAGAAGCCTTCACTAACGCTTGGTGATGAGCATGAGTTACTTTGGCCTTTTCTCGTTGTTCTTCTAGCTTAGTTATTTCCATCTGCCTTAGTTGTAAGGAAGAAGTTGGTGTTTCATCAATATATTGAACTAAGGCTAAAGAAGGAATTGCTAATGAGTTGGAAGAACCACTTCTCTCCCATAAAATAAATTAAAGGGAGAAGTTCCAATGGAAGCCTTCTGCATTATTCGATCTGCCCATAAAGCATATATTAAAGACTTATGCCAATTTTTATGATTTTGATCAATGGTTCACTTAATAATTCTGATTAAGTTTTTATTTGTGGATTCAGCTAACCGATTTTCCTGTGGATAATAATTGGTAGAGTATTTAAGTTTGAAACCTCTCTTGAGTGCAAATTTAGTCATAGCATTACCAGAAAAATATGATGCAATATCAAACATTAAAGCCGAAGGTAAACCAAACCTGGTGATTATGAACTGATCTATGAAATCGATGATGTGTTCGGCATTAACAGTTTTAAGAGGAACTGCTTCTACCCATTTCATGAAATAATCAGTTGATGTAATGATATACCTATGTTGCTTAGAAGAGTGAGGAACGATCTCACCTATTATGTCCAATCCCCATTGATCAAAAGGCTTCTCAATGTTGACTGGTTGTAATGGCAATGATGGTTTCTTTTGTCTTCCAGCAGTGGTTTGACAGACTTGAAATTTTCTTACATAGCTATGTGAATCTTTGAATAGTGTAGGCCAGTAATAACCTGCATGAAGAATTTTATGTGTAGTAGCATCTCCAGCATAATGTCCACCTGCTGGCCCATCGTGAAGTTCCTGCAAGACTTTTTCAGCTTCAGATTTCTCCAGACATCTAAGGAGAACAGAATCATAATTCATTCTAAAAAGAACATCATTCACAAGCTGATATTGTTTAACCTTCAACCTTAGTGCTCTTTTCTTTGTATAATCGAGATTTGGAGGAGCATATCCATTCTTTAGCTAGAAAATGATATCAGCATATAATGATTCAACATCGTTTAGGCTTACCTCATACATTTGTATCTCTGCAGATGGTTTTTCAGAAATAAGTGATGCCCCAGCTAGTATTTTGCAAAATCCTTGATCTCTTACAATATTTGCTGGTTTTATTTCCACATCATATTCTTGCAAGGCAGTAACCCAATTGGCTCTTTTCTCACCCACATCTTTCTGAACTAAAAGATGTCTTACCGCTGGAAATGGTACTATGATTTTTGTATGGGGTTTAAGTAGAAAGGGTCTAAAATATTTAATTGCTTTGAAAACAACATAATCTTGTTTCTCCACATTTGAATAATTTAACTCATCTCCCTGTAAATTTGAACTGAAAAAAGCAATTTGGGCTTCTGCTTTGTTTTGATTTGCTTGAGTGAGTATCGCAACATAATATTTATCAGAGGCAAATGTATACAAAATAAAAGGATCGGAAAAATTTGGAGCTGCTAAAGATGGAGCATTAATAATTGCTTTTTTGATCAGATTGAATGCCTCATATTCGTTTTGGCCCCATTTGAAGTTTGAATTCTTTTTAAACATTGCTTGTAAAAGAGATACAATTATTGAAAAATCTGGTACAAATCTCTTTACAAAATTAATCTGGCCAAGGAAATATTGCATAGCTTTCTTGTTGTGATGTAAAGATATTTCAGAAATCTCCTTGATTCTATCAGGATCAATATGAATTTCAGATTTAGACACTATGAATCCAAGAAGTTTTCCTTCACTTAATGCAAAAAAATATTTTTTCGAGTTAAGTGAAATTCCATACCTTTGACAACGTTGGAAGATCTGCTTAAAATATCTAAGATGATTGCTTCGTTTTTTGGAATATACAGTTATATCATCCAAATAGATTACCACTGATTTGTTAACTAATCCCTTGAAAGTGATGTCCATGGCTCTCTGAAATGTGGCACCGACATTGATTAGACCAAAAGGCATCTTTTGATATGCATAAGTGCCCCATTTAGTTCTGAATGTAGTTTTCAATTGATCATCAGGATGGACTAATACTTGGTTGTAGTCAGAGAAACCATCTAAGAAAGACATTAATTATGATGCTGCAATATTTTCTCTATAGGAGGCAAAGGAAAATTATCTTTTTGGCAGGCTTTGTTAATATTTCGAAAATCAATGCAAATTCTAATATCTATGTTCTTCTTTCTAACGGGAACCATACTGGAAACCCATTTAGAATGTCGAACGGGAAAGATAATTTTGGCTTTCAATAACTTATTGAGTTCAGATTTGATCTGATTTTCTAGATTGGGATGGATCTTTCTCAACTTTTGTTGGACATGTTTTTCATCATTTATCATTGGGATAGTATGTTGGATGATAGAAGTGTCATAAGTTTTGAGTTCATCGTAGTTCCAAGCAAAGACACTTTTATATTGTTTCAAAATATGAACATACGCTAATTTTTCTTCAGGAGCTAGACCAAGGCCTAGGTTGATATTGTGTGGTTTGGTATCAGTTCCTAGATTTACTAATTCATAATTAAAAGATGAACTTTGCAATTTTGAATTGGTAGATCTTTTGAATCAATCTTTCAAATCATAAAGGTCTTCTAACTTGACTACTGACTTTGGCATAGCAGTATTAGTGCTATCTTGTTGCAATTGTCTGTCATGTTGATCTTCATCAATTATCTGATTGGTGTAAGATCCTTTAGATGTGAGGAAGCTTACAATATCAGGATAATCATTGAAAACCCTCCAATTGGTAATGTTATCAGGAATCGAGGGTCTGAAGATTAATTCGATTGAAAATCGATCAGCGCTATAGTATTCTAAAGGAATGATTTTGGAGGCTACATTAGCTAGGAGGTCTGCACTAGCATTATGGAATCTGGGAATTGATGAAATATTGAATGCTATAAAATGTTTAGTCGGATCTTGAACTAAAGATTGATAATGCTTTAAATGACCTGATAAGCAATGTATAGTATTGTGTACCTGTTTGATTACAATTTCAGAATCTCTGAAAACTTGTAGATATTTGATGTCTAATCCGATTGCTTTGTATAATCCTTGGACTAAAGCCTCGTATTCTGCAGTATTATTGGTACAATCGAACTCGAGTCTGCAAGTTAACATAATTTTGTTTCCCTCTGGACTAACCAACACACATCCTGCTCCTGCTCCCTCATTAGATTTAGAACCATCAAAAAATAACTTCCAAAATAAATATTTATTTACAGGAGTATCTACAAAATTAATGCATTTAGAACTATCTGTTTGAGAAAAAATTTCTATTTGAGATAAAACAGAATGTTATATGTAAGGTGAAGTATGAGCATTAAAATTCCCTAAGAAAGAATCAATTGAATAATTTCCAATGATATTATTGCTATATGCAACTGGTTCATTTTCTCCTTCCAATTCTGTTACTATGTACTTCTGATGTTTTTCTCGTTCAACCTTTATCTGATTTGGTTTACCGTTGTAAGGAAGCCACATATGCGACCAATCAGTTGCAAAGTATCAATGAATTTTTTCTGACCAATCTCTGCTAAGAATTAAGCCATAAAATTCAGGAATATCTGCAACTAAAATATCAATAACTTGACATACCTTTGGATTAGATGATAGCCTTATGGTAACTTGATTTAATTCACCAATTACTTCAACTTGCAATCGATCTAACTGGACTATGGGGACTGCGGATTTTTGTGGTTGAATGTTCAGTTTTGCACATATTGATTTTGGTAAAATATTAGATGAAGCTCCAGAATCCATTAAACAATTATGCAAATTTTTATTGAAAACCTCATAAGTAAGAAGAAATGGAGGAGTATGATATCTCGACCTTCCTCCAATTAAAGCGATATTTTCAAGATCAAATTTACTAATCGTATTAGTTGGAGGTCTTCCCATCTCATTGGAAGCTTGAGAGATTATAGGATTGGGAAAAGGTTTTTCTGGTACAGCATGTAATTCTTTCAAAAGTACCTTTTGCTGGTGTTTTAACTTGCTCAATTCATAAAAAGTGATACTAGCCCTAGTCTTCTTCATGTCTTCTATGATATTATACTCCATTTCATCCAGAACAATTAGTTTTCTTGATGGAGTTGATGAATCTGTTTGGACTGGGCTGGTTTGTATTTCTTTAGATGTCGTTTTCTTGGGTGCAACTTTATCCTTAGTCGTTGAGCTTGCGCTCTTTGGCTTAGGAGTAGGTTGAGGAGGATCAAGTTGATTTCTACTTCGAGTGTTAATCGGGAATGCTTCTTGATCTTCCTCCTTTGGGAGGATGAAATCCCACATACCTTGTACTTCTACAACTTCTTCTTCATCGGTAGTTTCTTCGGCAATAGTTTCCTCTTCTTATTCTTCTAGTTCAACATTTGTAATAGCATTTGGTGGTTTTGAATCAGTTGAAGGGTTTCTTCTAAAAGGCTTAAATGGTTTTTTAGAAGATGTTTCTGCCACTTGTTTCTTAATATAAACCATTTAATTGGACATGGTTTTCAAAACTTTTTGCAATACTTATAAATCAAATGGATCTTTCGATTTTTTCTTGGGGTCTTCCTTAAAAGTAACCTTCTTGGATTTTCATTCTTCTATCGCATTTTTCTTTTCTAAAGCAATGATACGTTTCTCTACTGCTATTGCTTCCTTCATATTGTCAGCTAAATTTGTTTTGTTAGCCCTGTCAACGAAGATTGCTATGTTTGATGGTAAAGCAAAAATGTACCATTCACTTCTCACTTCTTCGCTAGGCTTGGGAGCAGTAGGAATTTTGTTTAACAATTTATTGAAATGTGAATTAAAATCCTTGATAGGTTCTTTTGACTCAACCCTAATATTAGACAAGTCATTGATCAATGTCGCTGTAGAACTGTCATCACCAAATTTAGTCAAAAATTGATCTTGAAAGATATCCCAATTAGTGATAGATTTAGATGGTAATGAGAAATACCATGATCCAGCTGCTCCTTGTAGGGTATATGAAAAAGTCGAATGACAACATTTTCATTAGTAACTCCATTGATATTTATGGACAGCATAAAGTTGTTTATATGTTCTTCTGCTAGCATGCTTGCTTCAGGATTAAAATTAGGTAGCCATTTTTCAGGATGGGCTGGTATTTGAATCAAGGGTGCAGGCATTAAGACTGCCCCTGGATTATTCCATGGCATTTGGGCCATCGCTGAACTAGTAATAGAGGAAAATGCAAAAGATGATATTTGTGATTGGGAAGATGAAGATATTATGATTTGAGAAGGAGATGTGGAAGATTGAGTGGACTGATGGACAATAATTTGAAGTGGAGGAGTGGATGGTTGACTTCGCAATGAAGAGGTTGAGATGGATGATGATGATGAAAGAGTCTCACTATCAGACCCTTTAGGTGATTTCCCTGCTCTCTTCCTTGTAGGTATGGGTAACTCAGTTGGCTGAATGCCAAGCTTTTTACTTTGTAATCTGGTGAGATGATGAGCAAGATTATATTGCGAAGTCACACTGCCTTGAGATTTATCAGATCTCTGAGGTGATATTGAAAATCATTGAAGTTTATGAATCGAAGATTCAACTTCAGGAGGTTCAATAGCAAATTCTTCTGAAAAGTCAGGATTAGTAGCAGTGTCTATTATTCTTTCGACTTCTAGCTCTGGATTTAAAGATTCTAAGTGCGATGGAGAAGTCGGGGGAGATGGTGAGGGTAATTTACTCTCAGAATGGTATTTAGATTTATATTTACTTGCCATTCATAGTTCGTGGCCCTCCTTCTAGTGCCAAATATGTTGAAGCCCCGAAAATCGGGTCTTACAACAAGGGGGATACCCACCCGGTCCGGACCTTGGTTAGCAGCTCCTTTTCCATTTGGTGTAGTGGGTCTGACTGGGGATAATGGGACCAGTTTCCCAATATATGTGTGTGTGTTGATAATTGATATTTCCTTTCTAAAATTCCTAAGTGAAATTCTTTTATTCTATTTCTAATCTAATCATATGCAAATTGTATTCTAATTTAAACAGAAATATCTAATTCTAAACTAACCCGGGATGTAATCTTTCTGTTTATGTGATCTAAAATGATTTCAAATAACAATTGGTAATAAATATCATACAAATGTTACAAGAAAAGAATTCAATAAAGATAAACACTTCATATAAAAAGTTAGATGAAGCAGTTGTGAAAAACATATCGCATAATAAGTTATTCATACATCAAGCATAAATAAATAGCTATCACCATACAAAAGTGTCAAATAATAACTCAAGTATTCAAGCATCAATATATAAACAACTGAACATAAATATCACTTTAATATAATGAAGAAATAGTTAAGAGATAAAAGTACCATTTAGAATTAATTCTACACATGAGCTTCAAGCAATAATGATTTATCTCTTCTTAACTCAACATCCCCTAAGAGTACAGAAGTGCAACATCAGTAGCAGATATTAAATGCAGATATCAATAAATCATGGTCCATTCATTCATCAAAACCTCCTCTGAGGGTGCAAAAGTGCATGTTCTGAGGACAAGTTTTTGACAAATTTCAGGACCCTTCTCTAAATGCATGAGAAGGGCTTAAATACTACTAACTAAATCTAAAAAAATAACTTATTACAAAAATTTAGGATACGGTTTAAATGACCATCCTTTTTCTAGGAAAAAATAAAGTAAAACTAATACTAAATCTAAAATTTAAAACTATCAATTAACTACTTATGAATCTGATCTTTGAGTATGCAAGCATTCAACATCGATTTGAGAAGAACAGGCTGGCCGACTTCAGATTTTAATTGTCCTATGAAAATGGCATCGGCAAGTGCTGGCCCTATCTTCTCGGCAGAATTAATGATACAATTGAGAGCCATGCATTGGCTGTGTGGTTTTACCAGACATGCCTAGTAAGAATCCCAATTTAACTTTGTTAATCCTTTAATCGATTCTGCCTTCTCTTCAAATTTTTGTTTCCATTCTGTTTGCGGTTGTTGTGCTTGTGGTAGCTATCTTGGAGTAGTTTCTGAAATTAAATTTTCCTTGTGAAAATTCTCATTTATACAATCAATAATGTTGTTCGCTGTTGTGGCTGCCTCCTTCGCTGCTTGTTCTGCATTCTTGATCTGTGCATCCCAATTATTCAAGAGCATTTCTTTATGACTGCCATTGATGATTGGTGTTCTTGCTCTTTTTCCCTCTTGTGTCTCTTGCCAAGTCAAATAGTTAGTAACTCTTTCATTAGTTAAATCATAATCATGTCGTAATTTTACGACATGATTAGTAATCTTATCACTTTCTTCACAAAAAGAGTTCCACTGTGAAATTTTTTGGCATAATATATCATGTTGTTGCAGTAGTTGATTATTCAAGGAAATAGACTCTGTAATAAACTCTATAAGTTTGGGGTCATATTTGTGCATCTCTTGCATAATTTGTATTTGTTTCTCTTTTTCAGTCAAATTATTCTGATAACCAACTTGCATTTTTTGAAAATCTTGCTGTAATTTTTCAAGTTGTCTTTGTGCTTCACTGTTAACATTGGCCTGTTGTAGTTGCTGTTGCAGAACCTGTATTTGATTTTCTTTTTCGTTCAATAATTGTCGTACCTCAAATGCTTTGTCGATGGCTGCAGAGGCATAAGCTCCTGTAATCTGAGATAATTTAGTAAGATTTTCAGTTGGATTAGTAGTAGGATCTTGCCATAAAACATCCAACTATTCTGCATCAGTAGATATTACGCTTTCTAATTTCCTCTTCTTCCTTTGTTTTCTTACTACTGCTTTATGTTGTGGACTATAGAATATATCCAGAGGGGGAATTTCTTCTATTTTAAGTACAAGCTCAGAGGAGGGAGTAATAGGGATATGTTCTGTTTCTGTGACATTGCCACTTATTCCTGTGATTAAACCCTTTGTTGTCTGTACAGGGGTCTGTATGTTCTGTCCTTCAATATTAATCAATTCATTAAATGTTTCCCATTCCTTGTCTAACTCAGTTCTGACTGATGGTTGCTGTATAATGCGAGGGGGAAGATTTAACTGTAGAGTGGTTGAAGTCTGTTGCTGAGAGAGTTCTTTTGATTGGGCAGTATCCTTTACTAACCCTTCACTTTTATCCTGGTCATTATCAGACTTTTTAGAGTGTTCGAAGGTTTCTTTTCTGGACTTCCACTTAGACTGACACTAGGAGTTGGTTCCCTTGTAGGTTCCAAGTGCAAATTATCCAAAGGAATAATGGTCAACCTCCTTTCTCTGTACATCTTAAATTCTTGGAATTCTTCTGGAGAAAAACGTGTTTGAGCTTAATGCAAAATTTCTTTAAATGTGCATTTTTCTTGGAACAAATCATCAAAAAGATCATCTTCTCCAGAGAATATTCTTAACTTGACTGCAGTGGTGAAATCCTTAACAACATCATACGGGTCGAATAGCCTTCTTGAAAACTTGAACAATTGTAAACATGTAATATTGCTTACTTCTTTAAATGCATGGCCAACATCAAATAATGAAAATGCTCCGCAGGCCACAGGAAATTGTGGCCAGATGGCCTTATTTTTATCCTTTAAATCCTTGGTCAAACCTCCCTCTTTTCAGGTTTGATACGCAATTTCCCGGGCATGGAGTTTATCCGGAACATACAAAGGTAAAACATGAGGAGAAGCAGAACTTCGAAAAACCCTAACATAGGTAAACAATTCTTCTCCAAACCATCTTGTGACAGGGAGAATATCTACTTCTGCTTCAGGAGAAAATCTTGGGGCATCCTTATTATACAACGTTCTGTACAGGGGAAATATTATGCCATGAAAAATCTTGTAAAAATGGGGAATGAACTTTGAATCCCACAATTCCTTGTGATAAACATGAATGGGTAGGGGATCTTGAATTGTCCATTTCCATCCCATTAAAGGAAACTTAGAAACATAATAGATAGAATCCATTACATAAGAAGCTAAGTAAAAAGGAGGATAAATCCTCTGAGAGACATTCTGCTTAGACTAATAATTAAAAATAGCTGTGGCTAAGTTATCAGAAAAAATCTTAGCCCAATCCATAATGGTAGCATTAATAGCAGCATTCAACAACGGTAGCCGTTCAAACGAAAACTTATTAATGTCAGGCTTTCCAAAAAGCCTACATAGCATAGAAGCAGCAAAAAAATACGGAGAAGTGAGAAAACTAGTACTGTACATACCGTGTTTATCTTTCTTCAGTGGTTCGTCTCTTCTAGACCATTCCTTGGTGAATTCTACTATGTTTGCATTTTCCTTGGCGAACTTTTCCATAAACTGTTTGTTGTAAGTTTCTTGTGGCTCCGGCAAATGATACATAAGCCTTAAATATTCTGGGGTAAAAGAGCCAATGAGCTCTTGCCCCTGAGTCTTTAACTGTTTGTCCGTAATATCAGTGCTATCCAGCACCCATTTCACCATGTCTGTATATGGTAGAATTTTCGGTCTTGCTGCTATCCGATGTAAAAATGAACAAGCCAACTCTGTAAGAGATGCTTTAGAAGAACCAATTGATCCTGCAGTAGCTGAAACATCCATTACTCTGGGGTTTTCTTGTTCAAGCATATTATGCATACCATCCCAAGTGGTGATACCAGCGTCTTTGTTGCAGGCAGTGTCTGTGTATAAGGACGCCATCTCTTTACTTTCAGAACTCGGAGCTTTGTCTTTCTTTCCCATAATACTTCGAATATCGCTTTGTATAGTCTTCTGTTCTTCGCGCCTGCAGCTTATGAATTAAGTGAGAATAATGATATGAGAAAGGTGACAGGATAGTTTTAAACGCTGAAGGCGTATAGAATATATCATCTTACGTGAAATAACTTTGAAATCATTCTCCATTAATAAATGACTATCAATTCATTAATTAAACTTTAAAGCGCATAACATAATTACGATTTATGGAGAGCCTTTTCAAGCCTTAAGAATCTGCAATAATGCGATCTGCGATTTGCTTCGCAATATCGCAAAATCACAATATCGTAAAATCACAATATTCGCAAATCGCAATCTTCGCAAATCGCAATCTCGCAATATCGCAAATCGCAAAATATAACATATGAAAAATATCCATTAATATATTTTCTGTGAAATGCGATTTGAGATATATGTTATCGAACATCGGTTATTTGAGGTTTCTCAGCATAAAATATGATATTTTGAAACTTGCGATGCGATTAATATTCTTTTATCGCTTAGTTTCACATCGCATTTTTTTAAAATTTTTCTTGTAAAGGGGCTTCCATTACCCTATTGCGATGCGATATTTCTCAAAGAGTGATTTTATTCTATGCTATCATAAAACTGAAGCCTTTTTAAAGATTTTTCAAGGAATTCTTAAGTTTATGATAGTAAGTTTTATTGAAAAAAAGGACAAAAAAACACTAAATGATTTTTTGGATTTTTTGACTAAGGGTCCCCACTTATTTAGTATTATCACTAATACTAAATAAAAATGGGGGTTGTTGCTAGCCACAACAGTGCCTTACATAGTTTAGAGTAGATTTTGTTCTGTTTTAGCGTGATCAATAACTTCCATTTGCCAACAATTTACTTCTTTTCCTCTTAGCATAAAAACACAAAACCAAAAACACTAGAAAAACACTAAACACAACGAAGTGGGAAGAAGATACCTAGGCACATATAGTGCATTTCACTTCAATAGTTTACTAGCCCTGGTTGACAATTTATGACATCAATTTAGAAACACTAAGTTGAGTAGACAGACTCAGATTAAGCAGTTGAGTCCATATGATTCTCTACCTAATCTACTGTCTATTGGGATTAAACTGTCCAATAGACTTTATTCTCTAAATTCTGCAACAAAAATTTAAAAGCATACAAGTTAGGATTGAACAATCTAACTTGATGTTGGTCTATGGCATAAAAACTAGCTACACATAGACATTATTTTACACAAAATTTAAAACAAAATGGAAGGCTTGAGATCTAAAATTTCAAAGCATTTCCTTCCTCTTTTACAACTCTGTTTTGACTCTTACTTGAGCTGTGTTTCCTTTTCTTAACTGGTTCAGATTTTGAGCTGATTGGAACCAAATTTTTACATATTTTGACTCAAAATTTGAAACAAATTTGAGTCATTCTCTCTTTGAAACTTTAGGTTCAGATTTTGAGCATGTTTGAACCCTTAATTTCTATCCTAAACTATCTACTGATAAGCCAAGATTAAACAGTTTGGCAAATCGAATTCACTATCTTATCAGCAGAAAATTTAAAACTAATTAGTCAAGATTAAGCTATTTGACTAACTAGAAGTGTGTTCTTCAGGAGTGGCATTTGAGCTTGCACACTTTCAGATTATGTTTCTCTTTTTTGGTATGGAGATGTACATTTCTTGTTTTCACAATCTGCCCTCTTTTCTTTCTTTTCTTTGTTTTTGTATTTTTGATTTTTATAACTTTCTGGAGACAAAAATCAACAACTATCTAACTGCTCAAAACTGAGCTATATTGACATTCTTATCTAACCTATTCTAAATTTAAGTATTTACATCTTCATATGAGAAAAAAGTGCCAATGTAGCCAATTGAGTAGTGTCATAAAGAAAAAGAAACTCTGGCTACTTGCCAAGGGTATCCATAGTAAATTTTCAAGATTAATCTTCAAAACCAAAATTATCACGGGTGGTGACAGTTTCTCATGCACTTGGCTCTTGCAAAGGATCCATACTTGATATTTTGAGCCAGTTGGGGCTTCCACACATTTTTCCAAAGGATCAACAAAGAAAAGATGAAGGTTCTCTTCTTTTTGGTTCTCCATGTTTGGTAGATTGTCTGCTTCCAAGACTTCAGATTTGAGGGCTTTGTCTTCATTATGTTCCTTGGAAGTATCATCATCCTTAACCTGCACAATAGCAAACAGTGAAATATCTTCTTTCTCTAAATTTATGCTTGCTTCTGATATAAGTTTAGGTTCTTTGAATGACAGATTAACATTAGTGAAGGGAGAAGTTTCTTCTTGAAAAGATGGTGTATCCTCAGTAGGATGGTCTGTTATTTGTTTTTCTCCTTCAAAGTTTTTCCAGTATCCTTTATTGTTTGGGACAACAGGTCTGAATTTTTCTTGAATAGTATATTGCTTGCTCTCCCAAGGTTTTAGACATGTGCTAGCCACAAGGACTAAAACACTAGCAAAACTGTTTTGGTTTTTAGGAACAAGTATAAGTTGGAAATCTTTGAAAGATTTTAATAAATCCAAGGCATCATCCCTATATGCTCTGAGTCTGGGATGTTCAACCATGCATTCATTTTTCACTTTCCTAATTACCAATTCTTCATTTCCGTGAACTATTATCTTCTAGGCTCCTATTTTTTTCAATAAGTGTAGCCCTAAGAGAAGTGCCTCGTACTCTACTATGTTGTTAGAACACTGAAAGTTTAATTTACCAGAAATTCTTTCTGTGTGGTTGTTTTCAGTGTTGGAAATCCAGACACCTGCACCAGCATTAGTTCTGGTGCATGACCCGTCGAAATACATACTCCACAGAGGACTATTCTCAGTTTCATCTGTTTGGTGGTTGTCCTCTTCAACTAACGTGCTTTCTGATTGTTGTTGAATCTCAGCACTTAGTTGTATTTGTTTCAACTCCTTGGGTTTTTCGTTGTGTTGAGGGTTGATTTCCTAATTGTCAAGGTTTAAGAGCAATGGACACATGAATTGTATCTCAAGACCTTTGCTTGGTTTGCTAACATTCACAGGGTCAATAAACTGTTCTGACGCTTCTGCATTGTGTTCCTCTTCCTCCCTATCGGACCTTAATCATGTTAAATTGACTTGTTCACTAAGTGTTTCATATTTAAACATAATAAAAGAATCAAGGCCTGTATTTACAGAATAGAGAGGAGAGTTTTGTGGTCTGTCTTGACTTGTAACTGTGTATTGCATATGGGATTCCCTGTATAGTCTTCTAGTCTGATTGAAAACAAGGATAGTCGCATAGGTCATGTCCATTTGCATAGTCCCTTGTAACTTAGCCCCCCAAGATCTTGATCATAACATTCCATACTTTGGGGGCACATCAGCCACAACAATATCCATGACTAAGCATTTGGCTGGAATCTGGGCTAAGTTAACATAGAGGTCTTTGATTAATCCTAAACATTTTACTATGCTTGAGTCAAAGGAGTAAAGATCTTTGTAAGGTCTGGTGATTTCTAGACCCAGGCTCTCCATTACAGCTTTTGGCATTAAATTGTGAGAAGCTCCTAAGTCATGCATAGCATTGTGCAGAATTTTTTCATGAATAGTTAAACTCACATAAAAGGGAGGAACAGGTCCCTCTTGATATCTACCTTCAATCTTAGGACCAAAAATCAGTTCTGGTTGGTCATCGTTATGATTAACAGTGTCCTCATTTTCTTCTATTTTTAAAGCCTTCAAAATTTGGGTTCTATATACATGCTGGGCAGCTAACTCAGTCGAGGGCACAGAGATTTTGATTTTGGAAATTTCTTGCTCTAGATTGAAAGGAATTTGATTCTTTGAAGTACTTGTTTCACTCTTATTAGCTGCCACTCTATCAGCAACATCAACTTGTTGATTTGTTTTATTTACAGGAAATGGTTTTAACAGGAGTACTAGCTGAAGTGTTAGTACTGCTAAGGTTTGCACTCTGTTTTACATTGTTCTGAGTGCCTTTCTCTTTACCTTTATCAGAATTAACAACCACTTTTTTGTCCTTTTGTTTGACAACTTTAGGCGTGGTTGCAGTGCTTTTTTGTGAAGATGTTTTAGAGGTTTTGGTGTTAGGAGTTTTTTGACTGGTTTTACTTCTAAGGTCATATTCTCTTTGAGACTCTATGATGACATTTTCCATGTCTTGATAATAATTTTCATCACCATCTCTTTTTTCATCATACAGTGTGTATAGACCTTGTTTTCTATCGTAATGAATCTCAAAGTTATCATTATCTACCCCCAGCGTGTTGATATCATCTTCCTCTATTATTTTATTTGTTTCCTCAACCTCACTTACATAGTTTTGATGAAAGGGAGGAGTGATCTGTTGATCATCTTCCCTAGGTCTCTTCGGAGGTTGGTTCCTTCTAAAATTTTGATTTTGGTTCTAGTTTTTGTTTTGAGGAGCATTTTGATTTTGGCTTTCTTGCGCTCTCTCAAGGATGCTCATTTTCTTCATCATCTCCTCCATCATTCGTTCCATCTTCGAGTTTGAAGTAGAAGGTGTCGATTCCTCTCTAAAATATACTCCCTTCTCATTCTTCATTCTTGCTCTCTTCTCCATCAAATTGACTTCCACAAGCAAGAGCATCTTTTTGCATCTCTTCAAGAGTTGCAGAATCTCTCTCTCTCAGCTGATAGGCCATTTCGGGGTCAATCCCCTCAGGAAATTTGTTTAATGTTGAGCCTTTTGGAGGCTTTAGATCTGGGGAAAGTGCATTGTACACACTGTTAAATCTGGTGCAGTATGCTTGCACACTTTCCCTAGTGTTTCTATGGAGGTTCTTGTAATCAGAAAAGACTTGGAGAGGATTTTTCTTCACTTCCCATTTATTTAAGAAATTTTGATGGAAGGCTTGGAGATTATTGATACTATGTGGGGTTAAGCCTTTAAACCATTTTCTTACTTCTCCCCCCATACTTTGAGCAAATAATCTAAGCTTGACAGAATCATCATCAATTTCATTTCTGTCACAGTAGTCATTCATCTTATCCACATGTTGTGATGTAGTTGTAGCATTGCTAGCATCATATAACGGAATTTTGGACTGATAGTCCTGTGGAAGATTGACTAATGGTACAGGAAGGACTAAGGGAGCATACCATGCTGCCATGATATGTGGTGTAGGTGGATTTACAAGTGGTTGATTACCAAAAGGGAAAGTGGGCTGAAGTGGAGTGGTTTGAACAGTGGATGCAGGGTGAGCAAAAGTGGATGGACCAGGAGTAGATTGTTGAGCTGATCTTGGGTGAGAGACACCTAAGTTGTGAAGGAAATATAAATCATGAGGTTTTGTTTCTCTGCTACCAGGATGTTCACTTGTTTCAAGAGGTGAAAGTGAATACTCAGAATATAACTCATCTAAATCACCAAGAGACCTAGTTATAAAGGGATTTACTAAGTCAACTTGTGATTGTTGTAGAGTTGAAAGATTTTCAGGGACTGAATTAGCTCTCCAGGGTGATCTGAAAATAGTTGACAATTTAATCCTAGGAGACTTCCTAAGGATACTTTCTGGGTTATCAACTATCTCAGGTGGATCAGGGTCAGGATGGGCTCTAGTGTGAATCTTTCTAGGAGCCACTATGCTGTGTTTTTCAGACCCAACATAAAAAAAAAATAGTTTAACCAGATATGACAATCTTTAAGAGTTTAACTAGTATGTTTTACACAAATTTTTAATCCTACAATCCTCTAACTGAGTTTTAAACAATGTTATAATGACAAAGGTTCTTCCCAGTGGAGTCTTAAGGTTTGTTAAGGATTGTGGAGTCGCCAAGTGGAAGTTTTTAGCTCTTTTGGAGGTAAAAGGTTTTATGTTCCACCACCATGTTTATTAGATACCAAACTGAAATATTTTAGGTATTTTCTGAGTTATTTTCAAGTTGTGTGGTTTCTAATAATATCCTAACTTTGTTTCAAAACTTAGCTACGGTTATGAGACAAAGACAGTCTACTTTTATGGCTAAGCCAGCTGATCTTTGAAGGTTAGATATAGACCTATGAGAATCCTAGGGTCTGCCTAGTTTGTCACTGATTCAAACAAGTTTCATCATGATTACCATTTCTTGGTAGTGCTTGAAAAGGCTGCTTTTTACTTACAAGGTTTCATGAAGTTTTTAAGGGAACCTAAGGTGAAAATTCAACTTCGGCGTTCCCCAACGGAGTCGCCAGAAATGTTAGTTGCTGGTGGCTTAGCTAGTTGATATAACAAATGTTCTTTGAAACAAATCTCTGATGTCCTATGGTTACCTTAAAATGAAAATTATTCTGGGTTTTGTCCCCAGTGGAGTCGCCAGAAATGTTAGCTCCTTGTAATCAGCAAGATTGGCAAAAGTCCGACCGCAGGGAGAAACATCGTTTCAACCACTTTGGGATTCTAGGATCTAGCCCTCCTGAATCCAGAGAGGGATCTCTCCAATAAGTGCAAAGATGGATTTGTCTTTGAAGTTTTGGGTAATGATATTAGGCTAGTTATGAAGGCCAAGGGTTTGTTTTGTTTTTGGATGGTTGATCATGATTACTGTTTGAGGTGGAAAGTTATAAATGCAAAGAGTTTCAAAGGTGTGAAGTTGCAAGAAAATAGAACAATCTTTGGCCAGGAAGATAGATAATTGCAGGTTTTAGTCCATTGGGCTATTGAGTCATAATAGGGTTTAATTGGAACAACAAGAGGCAAGAGTGGTCCATGGGGCAAGTCATCTATGTCTAAGGATCTCTTTAAAGTTTGATTTATGGAATGAAATGATACAACAAGAAGGGGAATTAAACAGATGCAGAACAAAGAGCAGCCCAAGATCTGGTCAGTACTTTTAAACTAGCCAGCCTTTGATACACTTTCAATAGAAAACATTTTAAAACAAAGGAAAACTTGAAGGCAACTGTTGGAGTAGATACTAGTGGGTCGGGCTCACCACAAATCCTCTCCTAGCTCTACTTTACTTGGCTACTTTCAAGACAAACACAAAGATAACACAGAATGGCTTAAGATCTGGTAAGTACTTCTAAACTAGCCAGCTTTTAACACATTCCAAGGGAAACATTCAGACAGTCTTTGGGGATAAAACTAGGACCAGGGCACACCATATCTTCCTTAGTTCATCTCTACTTAACTAATACTAAACATAACATTTAAAAATAATATTCATCTAAGAGAATAGGATGAGGGAACACCAGCATTCCTAACTGCTCAACTGAATTAAATCATTCCTGAATAACACAAATTGCAAGAAAACATTCAGATAAAGATTTTCAGTCAGAGAAGGGTACTGATATATAGTGGGTCCTAACTCTATGCATGTTTTTCTTTATAAGAGAATATGAAACACAGTGAAAACAAAAACAAAATAACAAGTTACAATGAGAAAAACATCACCGTCAACATAGACCAGGATCCCATAAATCAGCTTGTATTGATGCTCCAAACCAGTTACAGCTTTAATTCCAATGCTTTAGTTTAGAAAGCATCTACACATCTCAGCCTAAATTATCTATCACGAGCAAAGCTCCAAGAGCCAGTGAACACTATTTACAAGTAGAAGTCTCAATCTCAATTACATTTCAAAGTTCAGCAACCTAATCAACCAACAGTTTCTCATCTTCTACATAAGTATTTATAGAAGAATGAGGAGGTGAGATCTGATGAAAGATCTCTCAGGACAATTAATACATATTAATGACTTCTCTGCCTTTGAGGGGCTCGATGGAGAAGTTTATAGGTGTGTTATTGTATTAATTGATTTACATTTATGAATTAAGCTCGGTGGGAGCTTTTTCTGACCTTTGAGGCTCTGTTTTATATTAAAGTAACTCTGCTGATATTTTTTGCGTTAAATTCTCTTGTGGAATTAACTCTCTAGCTGCACTGAGGCAAATATCATCGTTTAATCAATAACTTCAGCCTCTGTTTGGATGCTGGTGGCTACAGGTGGCACTGTGGTAGCTGAGAAGAAAAAATTTGCCTCAGATGTGGCGGTGGAGGCCCTTTTGTCTGATAAAACACCTATGATTTTCTTTCAATTGTGTTTTTAATTTGGGGGATTAGGCTTTTGATAATCAATCTTAGCCGTGATCCCCGAAAATCTGTCTTCAATCTTATGCTCTATTGTATTATGTCTTCAACACTGATACTTTTTTAATTTTGATTGAATAACACCATGTCTTGTTGATGTGCAGGTTGCGCAGGGCTCATATGGCATCAATGCCTCATGAAACATTGATGAAACGTGGAATTTGAGCCCTGTGAATGGTTCCCTTTGATAAATAAAAGGTGTGGGAATCGTCATTCCCAGCCCTTGGCCCTTTCTTTTAACATAATGGAAAACCATTAATCCTGTAAAAAACACACAAAATATCAAGAAATCCTGTGTTGCGGGTTTAATTGCTGCAGAGGATGTGGGGAGGAGCGTAGCCGTTGGATGGCAGCATCCAATGGTGGAGATCTGCGTATAATAGCCGAGAGGAGAGTGATGAGAAGTAATAAGTTAGAATGATCTGGGACCGTTCGATCTGGACACGTAGATGGTCCAGATCCAATCAGAGAATTGCAATCGGGGGAAAAACTTAAATGGCACTGATGTACAGGGAAATGCTGATGCGATTGAGTGCTAGACGTCGATCTAAGGATCAGATCGACGGTGGGGAGTGAATCGAAGGGATTCAAAAGGTGAAGGAAAGGTTAATGATCGGAGCGATTGTGGGCCGTCGGATCTGGGAAGGTGGAGGGGAGATCAATGGTGGAGAACTAATTGGGGGATCGACAATCAGGGGTGGCAAATAAACGATTTAAACTGTGAAAATGGAAATTGTAGATGTGATTGAGCGCTAACCGTCGATTTGTAGATCAGATCGACGACGAAAAGTGAATCGGAGGGGTTCAAAGGTGGGGGAAGTTTCGCAATCAGAGCGAATTAGGGTCGTCGGATCTAAGGAAGGTGGGTAGGAGATCAACGGTGGACAACCAATCGGGGATCGGCAATCGGGGGTGGAAAAATAAATGCATCAAATGAAAATTACGATGTGATTAAGTGCCGACCGTCGATCTGCAGATCAGATCGACGGCGGAAAGTGAATCGGAGGGGTTCAATGGTGGGGGAAGGTTCGCAATCGAAGCGAATTAGGGCCGTCTCTGATCTCGAGGAAGGTGGGGAGGAGATCAATGGTGGACAACCAATCGGGGATCAGCAATTGGTGGTGGACAAATAAATGCATCAAATGAAAATTTTGATGTGATTAAGCACCGGTCGTTCGATCAGCTCTAGATTGATGGCAGATATTGCTTTAAACTTTGCACCGGCGGAGTCCCTTTATGACATAAGAAACCCAAAAATTTTAATAAAACAAAGGTTTTGGTGGCGGAATATATATATATACGAATAGGCTGGTGCCCGACTGCGGGGCCTTTGGTCTTTGTGAAATACAATATACCTGGGGCGTATATAACAAAGGGCCAATCGCAATCGGAGCCTCGGGCTCGGTCTTTTCAATCTACCCATTGGAATTTTGCGATGCGATTGGCGCCTCAGGACTTAAAATCTTGGTCCCGGGCGTAGGTTATATGGGATGGAAAGTGGAGGGGGCGTGGTTTACATATATGTGGCCCAATCGCATCGGAAGTTTTGATACGGTCTTTCAATCAACCCATTGTGGATTTCTCCAATGCGATTTCGCTTTGGGTATTCATTAAATTTTTTGATACGATAAGTGCTAAAAGGATATAGAACCTGGTTCTAGGGTGAGGGCATGTGGGGGAGGTGGTTTAAGACTTAGCCCAAGGGGGCTTAAGTCCTTAGTAGTAAAAACCTGTTTTTTTATGAATTTTTTCAAAGTTTTCAATGGATTTGGGGGTTTCGATAAGGTTAAAAAGTGAGTTCTTAACCTTGTAAAAATGATTTTCATGAATGGAAGAAAAGGAATCATGAAAATAGAGGATTTTTATGGAGAAAAAGTGGAGCAAAATGAAGGTTATTTTTGAATGGAGGAAGGGGAAAAATGATGATTTTGCAGTAGTTTCTTCTCATGAAAACAACATCACTTCTGAGTATAAAATGGGAACAAGAATGAAGATTTTGGACAGAGGCATGAGGCCTTCAAAAGTATTCAAGAGCCAACACTTTTTAGTAATAAAATTTGTTCCTTGAAGGCTCCAAAAAGTTTTAGCCACCTTTTTCTATAACAAATTTTATAGGTGGCTAACACATCCAATTGTGCTAGCTTGACTGCTCCTGAGTCGCGGATCTCTACGATAGAGAACAATCCCATCCAATGCATATGGAGTTTTCCTAGGAATTTTTGGAGCTTGTTGTCATATAGTAGTACTTTTCCGCCAATCTTAAATGTCTTTCATTTGTTTAGGCGGTCATGCCAGGACTTTTGTCTTTTCTTCTGCACCGATTGATGAAAATTTGCCAGAAATATTGCTTCTTCTAACTCATGTAGTTCATGAATACATGTAAAGATGGTTTCCTCTTCAATAATTTGTGTTGTTGTAGAAATTAAGAGACTTGGGACAATAAACTCTACTGGTACCACTGCTTCCTTCCCATACACCAACTAAAATGGTGTCTGGTTGTGCAATATTTTTATGGTAGTCCTGTATGCCCATAACGTGGTCGGTATTATTTCATCCTAGTCATTGCAACTAGAGTTGCATATCTTGGTTAACCCTTTCTTCAATATTTTGTTGAAGGCTTCGATAGTTCCGTTCACCTATGGGTGATACAGACTGCTCTTGGGGTACTGTATCATGAAATTTTACAGTAGTGATTTGATTGTAGCATTAATAAAATGTGTGCCTTGATCAATTGTTAGGCTCCTTGGACAACCAAATCTGCTAATGATGTTTTCAAAGATAAACCTGGCTGTTGTATTTGCTGTACAGTCCCTCACTGGTGTTGCCTTGCCCATCTAGTTAGTTATTCAATTGCGGTGGTTATGTATATTGCTTGTGAGTGTCACACAATCGGTCTAATGGGCCCTAAAAAGTAGACAACCCACTTTTAAAATGATTGCATTTCCCTTACGGGCTGTAGGGATAGCTCGTTGTGGTATGAAGGTTTCCCTGTTCTTTGACATACATCACATTTCTTCACGTACTCTTTGTTGTCAATGTGCATTGTTGGCCACCATAATCCAGCCTATAATATCTTTCTTGCAGTAGGTTTTTCATGCACATGGCCTCCCACAACTCCATTGTGAACTTCCCACAAGATATCTTCTCATTCTTGATCCAATACACATCTTTGTAGTATTTGATCTAGACCCATTTTGTATAATTGATCCGCTATGAGTTGGTATTTAGATGCTTTGATAACTGAATGCCTTATTTGAGTTGTTTTATATTCTTTCGGGCATTTTCTTGTAGCCAGGTACATGGCTATTTGCTCCATATAATTGGGGATGGCTTCAACCTAGAAAATATCAGCATATGCTAGCTGATCATCAAGTGGTCCTCAATTTTCCCCATTTTCCACTCTTGATAGATGGCTAGGACCAACATTTAGTTTCCTTGGATTTACTATTACTTCAAAAGTAAATTCTTGGAATAGTAGAAGCCGTCTGCAGATTTTTCCCTCTAGAATAGGTTTATTTACTAAATATTTTAGTGCAGAGTGATCTATGAAGAACATAAAAGTACCTCCAAGAAAATAGTGGTGAAATTTTTGCAGAGAATAGACCATCACAAGTGCTTCCCTTTCCATTGTTGTGTAGTTATTTTCTGTCGTTGATAGCTTCCTGCTTGCAAAGTATACCGGGTGGTCTATGTTGGTTTCTCCTGGTTGTGCTAGCACAGCTTCCAAAGCAATACTTGAAGTGTCAATGTGTACATGGAACTGTTTATCCCAATTTGGATGAGTGAAAATAGGTGCACTTGCTAATTTCTCCTTGAGTGTGTCCAATGCCTTGGTGCATTCATCATTCCATATAAATAGTTTTGTCTTCCACAACAGCTTCTCTAGTGGTGCTGTGATTCGAGTATAGTTGCGAATAAGCCTTCTGTAGTATTTTGTGTCCAAGAAATGATCTCAATTGCTTCACATTATAAGGGGCGTCCATATTTACAATTACTGCCACCTTGGCGGGGTCCACGCATACTCCTTGTTTACAAACAACATGTCCCAATAATGTTCCAAATGGTACTGCGAATATGCACTTCTTGAGATTCAGTGAGATTTGTAGCTCTCTGTAGTGGTCAAACATTATCCTTAGGAGGCTTTCATGGTTTTTCAACAAAATTTACATTGTCCAATCATCCATGTATACTTCTAGGAACTTGTGGATATAGTCTATGAAAGCTTCTAGGAACTAAGGCTACGGTAACAAAGTGATCAAGATGTGCATCAGCTGACAAATATATTCCATACCCTATGCACAAAGCTGGGTATCAAATATTCAAAGAAACATCTGGTGCTAAAGTATTGCAGTTGTCTGCACACATACATTCAAGAGGAAATGGAGTTCCTTGACATCTCCTCGCTTGGTATGACATACCGATATGATTTCAATATTGAGAAGAAATTCAAACAAAAGAAGAGAAACTTTGGATCTACAAATCAAAAGCAAGGGAAAGGTTCTCCCAAACCACAGAACAAAGGATAGAGCAAAGGCATGGTGGCCCAGGACAACTTGTCAAAGCCACAAGCAAATAACAACACCGCAAAGCCAAAAAAGGACACGGGAAAGTGGTGTGAGTTCCATAATAGCTCCACTCACAACACAAGTGAGTGTTGGGCCAAGCAGTCGCTGGTGGCCGAGATGAGAGCTTCTAATTCAGATGCATGCTCCGAATCTGAATCAGAACCTAAAGGGGAATGAAAAAGGGAAACAGATTATTGATGCGGAGCCCAACATCACTGTTGCCACTGCAAAGATCCAGAAGGAGGAACTGGAAGATCCAAAGGAGGAGGAACGTCTCTTCCACTCCCATATGTGGGTTAAGGGATCCCCAGTACAGTTCATTTTCGACAATGGGAGCCAAAAGAACCTCATTTTAGCAGACGTCGTAAAGAGGTTGGGCTTGCCGACCACAACCCACCCACATCCATACACCATCAGGTGGCTTCACTAAGGATAAGATCTCTGCGTCAGCCGGCAGTGCCACCTTCCCTATAGCATCAAGCACTTCACGGATGAGGTATTATGTAACATTACTCCTCTTTATGTTTCTGATGTATTATTAGGCCAACCATACTTGTGGAAGTGACATGCTGTGTATGAGTCCCGACCTCGCGTTGTTATTGTTACTTTGGGAAATAATTTGTACAGGATACCAGAGGTACCACTGCCTGCAGCTATCTCTTAATTGGTTACTGCAAAACAATGCAGTAAGCTCATTTCCCAAACCAGGAAATTCGTTTTCCTGATGATTCGCCCCCAGGACAAGAAGAAGGTTGTGGCCACGATCTCCAAACAGGGCTCCTCTGCATGACAACAACAAATGGACAAGGTTGTGGAGGAGTACGAGGACATAGTCACCTCACCCACAGGGGTTCCTCTGCACTATCAAGTCAAGCACCCCATTGATCTGAACCCAGGTGCACCGCTACCTAATAGGTCGATCTATCGGTGCTCTGTTTTGGAAAACGATGAAATCAAGAGGCAGATTCAGAAGCTACTATAAAAAAAGTCACATCTGTCCAAGTTCATCGCCCTGTGGGAGCCCGATCATGATGGTACAAAAGAGGATGGGACGTGGAGACTCTATATTGACTATCGGGTGGTGAACAAGATCATTTTTGGAATAGGTACCCGATCCCACAGATTGATGACCTTCTAGACCAACTTAAAGGGGCAAAATATTTCAGCAAGATCGACTTGAAGTCTGGGTATCACTAGGTACCAATCAAACCCTCCGATGTGTGAAAGATTGCCTTCAAAGCCAAGGAGGGCCTTTTTGAATGGCTGGTCATGCCTTTCAGGTTGAAAAATGCTCCCACAACCTTCATGAGGTTGATGGACGACATCTTGCGGCCATTCACCAACTCATTTGGACTGGTGTACTTGGATGACATTCTGATCTTCAGCCAGACTTGGGAAGAGCACCTCCACCACATCTAACAAGTCCTCTAAACACTGCGAAAACACAATTTGTGTGCCAATTTGGAGAAGTGCACTTTTGGCACAACGTAGGTTCAATATCTGGTGCATGTCGATCCAACCAAGATCCAAGTCATTCAGGATTGGCCAACCCAAACCAATATAACATAGCTTCACATCTTTTTGGATCTTGTTAATTTCTATCGCAGGTTCGTGTTGGGATTATCTCATATCACTTGGTCCTTGAGTCAAGTCACCAAGGGAGAAGCGAGAGAAAAATTCGTTTGGTTGGAATCTCAACAGAAGACAGTCACAGAATTGAAAAATCGCCTTTGTTCTTCCCTAGTTCTCACATTACCAGACTTGCAACAACCATTTTAGATTGAGATAGATGCCTCTGACTATGCTATTGGGGCAGTTCTTACTCAACAAGGACATCTAGTGGCATATCACAATCATACATTGTCCGACACAGTTCACAAGTATCCCACTTATGACAAAGAAATGTATTCCATTGTGCAAGCTTGTTGAAAATGGAAGAATTACATTTTGGGGAAGGAAACAATCATCCACATAGACCACCAGCCCCTGCAGTTCATATAGACACAAGGGAAGTTGCAGAATAATCATCATCAGAATTAGTCCACATATCTACAACAGTGTCATTTGAACATCAAGTACAGGAAGGGTAGCACCAATCATGTTTCAGACTGCCTCATCCGACCACCGATCATGGCGCTCACCCCCATTCTCAAATCTTATGGGCACGAGACTTCTGGTTGGCCACTTTTCTACGAGCGACCTAGAATTCGGTCATACATACAAGGTACTCTTGGGGAGTACGCAAGTTCGAAATTTTCACCTCCAAGATGCACTTTTATGTCACTTGGGACACCATTGTGTTCCTTCAAGAGAGCGTGCCAAGATGAAATGGGAAGCACACTACAGTCGATTCGTTGGGCATTTCGGGGTCGATAAAATAGTGGCAGTACTGCAGAAGTATTTCTATTGGTCGAACCTTCGACAAGATGTCGGGAAGTAAATCAAATCCTGCACTACTTGCGCCATTTCCAAACCAGCCATCAAGAATCAAGGCCGCTATACTCGGCTACCTACCCCTAGTCGACCTTGGGAATCCATCTCCATGGATTATATGTTGGGCCTTACTTCTACTAAGCATGGAAACGACTATGTTTTCATGGTCGTCGACAGATTCTCGTAGATGGAAATTATGGCACCCTGCAATAAGAATATCACATCAGAAGCCACTACGAAACTCTTCTCTAAATGAGTGTGGGTGCACTTTGGGATCCCACAGTCTATCATATCAGATTGGGACAGCAGGTTCCTTAGCACATTTTGTTCCAGCCTCTGGTAAATGCTGGACACCAAGCTCACCAAGTCCACAGCTTTCCATCCCCAAATTGATGGCCAGACAGAGGTTGTCAATAGGATGATTGTACACATTCTGTGCATGTACAATTCAAAGAATCCACACACATGGGATGAAAGCCTCCCCTATGTACAACACAATTATAATCGGGCTCTCCACAACTCAACCTGCTACAGCCCCTTTCAGGTGGGCTTGGGATTCTAGCCACTATGTCCCATTGACATAGCCATGCCATTTGCAACTACTCAGGTTGATTCGGCTCATGTCCATTCTGTAGCTGACAAAGAAAATAGCTTCATCGAGCGCATTCAACACATTTTCCAACAGGTTCATGACATATTGGACAGAGCCAATTCTAAGTACAAGCAATGACATGATCAACATTGGGTGCCACACAACTTCCAGGTGGGTGACAAAGTGTGGCTACATTTACAAAAGGAGCGCCTCACTGGACCCCACTGCCAGCTTCACTCGCTCTGATATGGGCCTTACACCATCACCAAGGCTATAGGGAACAATTCCTTCGAGCTCAGTATTCCACCATTCCTTTGTCTGCACCTAGTATTCAATGTGGACCACCTTCGTCCCAACTTCCCACCTCTACTGGACACCTCTCACATTGCAGAAAAAATCACACCAGCAGAGTTAAACCTAGAATGCATGGAACAGGCCACCACAGATTATATCATTGAAATGCAAATCAAGAACACTTTCCAATGGAAGATCCAACTATATCAGGTTGTCAAAGCTGGCCAACTCCTGCACTAAGGCAAGTGGTTCACCAAGGACCAAGTTCAGCAGAAGTTTCCTCATCTCATGGAGGAACTCAACGCAATGGGGACTATTTATTCTTAAGGGTGGAGGAATGATCCAGGTGGATATTGGTGGCCACTCGCCTATTCAACTTTGGGCCCCAACATTATCTCTTTCAATTTTTCAGTTTCGGCATGACTTACTATTTTTAGCAGTTTTTCGGGTCTTGAACTTCTAGAGCCGTTTTGAGGCCCTAAACGACGTTTTTTAGGAAAATCGGGAGCAGCATGGGTCCATGGACCATAGTTTCTCACATCAAAAGTTGTATTCCTCGAATAGATCTTTCTAACGAGGTATTGAGCACGTCAAACAGAGATCGTATGCCAAATTTACGTCCCCGAGAAGTTGAAACACCAGTTTACCCAAACGGGGCCCATACTTTTGGCGCTTCATCTCCTAGGGTTAGGGTTTTGGATGTTTATGATTTTCCATGGCTTATAAATAATAAATAGGCCCTCGAGACTCATTGTAACATAGTTCAGAGGCCTGTAGCCGCTACATCTCTTCTCAGAGATAAGCTACCAGTGCCCTAGCTAGTTTATTTCCATTTTGTCTGTAAGCAAATTTAAGTTCTTTGATATTAATGAAATGAAGTTTTATTTCCGTTGCATCTTTGTATGACATGACACATGTCACTATTTCGTCCTTCGGATATGAAATTGATACACAAGAAACTAAATTCTGTGTACTTTTGACCACTTTTTATAGAATTTCAATCTGATTCTCAGAGAGAGAGTTATGATGTTTTTCCCAAGGTATCCTCTTTTACATGAAATTTGGGAGCCTACAAAAACCCTAACTTCCACAGATCATATCTCCGGAAATATTGCAAACCAAGATCTGGAATTTTTTACACAAAGTTCCTCAGGGGCTTTCTTCACAAATGTGTTTTTTTAGCATCTGAACCTTCCTATCAAACAGGTTATAGCAAAAATTTCACGATGACCTGTTTAAAGTAGAAAAACCCTAGAATCCAAAGCTTTGATACCAAATTTTATGAAATCAACTCCATAAATAGAAGAAAAGAGAGATCAACACCTTAGAAATCAGACACTTCGAGGGGGAAACTTACTTTACGTTACATAAATGAAAAATTCTTGGATGATACAAATTACAAAACCTCCTTTCTATATATAGGAGTCCATGGGATCACAATATAATCCTAGCCGACTAAACAATAATAATGCAAGGGCACAACAATAATAATAGCTTTTTTTATGGGGCACAATAATAAAAATATGGGGCCTACAAGGCTACAACAATAACAATAAGGGGGGTACACTAACAACAATAAGGGGCTACACTAGTAATATAGGGACCTAACATTGCAACTTTGGTGCCGCAACTCCCTACTGCAACTTTGGTGACACAACTTTGTTAGTACAACTCTAGTGTGGCAACTCTAGTTCTACACCTTTGGTGTTGCAACTCTAGTATTGAAACTCTAGTGCCACAACTATGGTGCCACAAATTTGGTGTTGCAATTCTTGTATCGTAATCCAACAACTCTCATAACAACGAGTCAACAAAAGAACCATGAGCGATGAGAACCTTTAGATCACTGAAAACCCAAGATGATGTCATTACACATTTGTTGTTTCATTATTTAATTTAAATCAATATTAAACACGATTAATTGAGTTGCTAATATGTGTTTTTGAACTACGTATGAGTCGTTTATTTATTTTTAATTGTTAACAAACCACTTGAGAAACTTGTAGAGACGTATTTATTATTTTCTAATTGTTAGCAAACCACATGAAAAAATTGTGGATCTTATTTATTGGTTGTCAATTTATTTTTAAACAAATCTTATGTATAAAAAGAGTTCCTCTTTCATTTCATATGGAGGACTCTTAAAGCAATGTCTAAATCATGATGAAATAATTTAATTATTAAGCTTTTATTTTAATTGTAGTTTGTAATTTCCATAGTTTATGATTAGACTAATTAATTTAATGCATTTATTTTTACATATTTATTTACCTTACATATTTATGGAATATTAATTAATTTTAACTAGATTAGTCAATTTAATTATCTTATGTTGTCAATGTAGCAAGTGTTGATAAATATCAACACTCAGTTCTATGGAGGCAGGGCCCACTCTAATCTAATAGAGTATTGTGTAGTTTAACTAGATCTCTTTTCCGGTTGTGTAATTTAACTCTTTAGTTATTTATTCATGTAGAATTTAGTTCTATAAATAATATATAGTTGTTTGATTTTTTATTTTTGCAATACAATATATATAGTTGTTTTATTCATGCACCGTTTTATTCATTTATTTATCAAATTATTTATGCAATTTATTTTTCATTTGGAATGCTTGCATTTTAGATTGGTTTGCATTTATCTATGTTGTTGAATAAATGTGTTCAACACAATAATTAATTTCTTGGTCTAAAAAATATAGAGATCATATTGGAAATATTAGTCTTTTCATTCATTTTTTACTGTGTTTCTTATCTCTTACTTGTGTGGTTTTTTCTACCTATTTTTGGGGTTATATTGATAAGCGTCCTAAGAACACTAGGTAAAAGTATTCTATTTCAATTATTTAAGTGTGTACATTTTATTTCCAACATGTGTGTTTCTTTTTTTGCAAATGATGAAAGCTTCACAAGACGCCCATCCCTTTTTACAAGTGTTTGTACTTTCATGCAAGTGTGTTTAATTTCATTTAAGTGTATTTACTGTCCTATAAGTGTGTTTACTTTCTTGTAAGTAGCTTTAGTCACTTTACTTTTGAATTTGTAGAACATTTCTAGGCTTGTAAATTATTTATATTCTATCTGTAAAATTAATCATTGATATTGCAACCATAAAACAAACTAGTGCAAGTAGGGAGTGTATCCTGCATATACAATGGATGGTAACTCACAAGTTCCATATGAGCCCCGAGTTGATAATTAAATGCATAGTCTTTTGGTTGACTTTCTGAGCAATTCTAAAGGTAATGAAAAGGTCTTTCAGTTTGGTGTCATTGTGAGGAGTTACCAAAGAAACATTTTCATTCTTCCATTGGTTTGAAATTTTTATTTTTAAAATTTATTTATTTATTGTAGGTTATTTAGATACATAAATTGAATTGCTAAATATTTTCTGGTGCAGTAAGAGCCACCCATAGTACTAGTATTTGTTTATAGGAAGGTTGGAAGAAGGAAAAGAAAATAAAATATGAATGAAGAGGATCTAAGGGGATTTCAAATCCTTTAAGATTAAGGTATGAGATGCTTTTTGGATTTCATGGATTTGGTAGGTTTGCAACTAACAATTTTGTTTTAGAAAATTATTCTTTCTCATTCTTCCCTCCCTTCTTTCTTTTCCATATTCTAACTTATAGTTCTTTTCTAGAACACACCTTGTCTCTTTGTTTTTGGGAAAAATGTACATTAAATCAATCAATCAATGCTTGAGAAATTAACGGTCATAAACAATACTTGAGTATGCTCGGTAAAGTTTGATTACATTTCTCATCTCCTACATTTTCTTGGTAAAATATTGTTGTAAGATTGGCATTGATACATCTTGTATCTAGACCATTATCCTATAAAATTGGTGAGCACCGATGTTGGGTACCTAGGTGTCTTGGTAAGTGAGAATGTGTCCATGAGATGACGAATGTCCTAGTCCTTATATCAGTATTGATGTTTGGCCCTAGAGTACAATAGGTTCCTAGTCAAACTATACCATTATACAAATGTTTGGCCTAAAGGTATAGTTGTTTCCTAGTTGGTATATTTCTCCTAATCATATCCTTGCAAGTGAATAGAAGAGTATCATCATATTATAGTTATAATCCAAACTCCCTCCATAATATTTCATGTTTCATTTTCCCTAATTTTTTCTTGGTGAATGGCTATTTCTTTAAGAAGAATGTAATATTGACATTGACAAATCCCATATGTAGACTATTCTCCTAGAGAACTAGAAAGCACTATTTTTGGTACCTAGGTGTCTTGGTAGATGGAATGTGTCCATAGGACGATCAATAGTTCAATCCTAATTGATGCTTGTCCCTAGAGTACAACTAGTTCCTTATTAAACTAGTGTTTTTGTAGTTCCTCAGGTTGATTGATCCTGATATGACATTAGCCTTGATATAGTATTAAGGATCATACATTATTTTTTAGGACCTCGGGTTGAGGACCAGATATTTGAATTTTTCTATTTGTGGATGTGATAATAATTATTTTTGAGGTTGATGTTATGATAATATTGTTGTAATTATGTCTAATCATGTGATGGGTTCATTATGTTGTCTATTTATATTAGTTCTTGTTTATGGTTAACAAGATGTTGATGATCATGTCATGGTGATGACTTAGGATACACGAGTATATTGGTGACTATTATTATGAACAAATACTACTAATGATTATTGAGTGTGGCAAGAGAGTACCCATATGCACTTGCATATGTTGAGTCAACAATCTCTGGTTTGATTTGAATTACATATTATTGTATAAAAAATTTAAATCTCAATTTAAATTTTTTCTATGAGTACTAATAACACAATTACTAACAAAAAGAGAACTTGACTGACTTCTCACCTTTTTAGAGGTAGCAAAAAATCATCTGATTTCAAAAAGTGTTGATTCATAATACACTTTTTCTTTTGGAGCATATTTTTGATACTTTATATTTTCTTATGTATTGAGTATGCACATTTTTTTAAATGTTAGTGATTTTCATGAACATTTTGAAAAACATCAACCTTTTTTTCAGGGCATATTTTTGAAGCTTTAAATTTTTTTATGTCCCAAGAATGCATTTTTTTTAAATGCTTTTTTTAATCATTTTTCAAGTTTGCTTCTTCTTCTTTCTTGAAATGTTTGTTTTTAAAGGTTTTTTCAAGTTAGTGTTTTTTATTTTTCCTTAAAATTCTCTTTTTTAATGAAATTTTTATCCTTTTGCAAAATCTAAAAAAATAGTACAAATAATATTTTGAAGTTATGATTTTTTTAAATATATTTATGTATCATTAATTACTACAATACACATAAAATAATTTTCACTAAAAAGATAATAATTTTAAACATTTGACCAAAAAATATACATTTTGCATATAGATATATTTAAAAAATATATACATTTTCGGACCTTTTCACTAAAATGACATGTCAAAGGATTTTAATGGAAAAAATTGCACCAAAAAAAGTTGAAAAAATAACAATTTTAATGATTTTTTTTATAACTTTTATGTCCAAGGATCATAACATTTGAATTTATTTTCAAAAATAATGATTCACATAGAATATTGTAGTCTTTCAGTGAGAATTTTTGGAGCTTTTGGCCTTCGTCAGTTGAAATTTTTTGTGGCCAAACCTTGATTTGTATTGTTTAAACTGATATTTTGACTACATATATGGATTCAACACCCTCAATAACACGTGGGGCACTTCGATTGTGAAGATTTCACTTGTCAAACTTGTGATTTCAATTAAACCCTGTCAGATTCTAGAAAAATTAGATCAGAAAATAAATTGGAAAACTTTCTGAAAAGTCGCACTTAAAGGTTGCTCGTAAAAAATTAAGTAAAAATCAAAATATATAATATTGTTTAAAAAAACAGCTTTAACAAATCAATCAAAGTAATAAATTAAACCTAAATTGTTAAAAAAATGTTGTGATAAACATGGAAAAAAAATCAAAACATTATAAATCAATAAAATCAAAATTTATTAAAAAAACATTATAATAAGAAAATTAAAAAACTCAAAATAAATAAATAAATATTAAAAATTAAATTTTTTGAATATATATATATATATATATTAAAAGAAAACTTAACATAAAAAATATAACACACACACATATATAAACAACTTAAGATTAAAAAAAAATACATAAATTAAAAAATATATACATAACTGAAAAAACTTATATATATATATATATATATATATATATATATATATATATATATATATAATTAAAATATTTAAAAAACAAGATTAAATATTTCCCCTGTAGCGCCTTGGAGGTTGGGTGGGATGGAAGATTGATTCCCGAGCTCTTGCTACCCAGGCTTGAGGCCCAGAATCGGCTTGGCCCCATCCCCACACAGTTGCAAAGGGATCATGGGCCAGAGTAGCAGCAGTTGCATGAGCTCCTCTTACTTTTGCCCACGGCCTCTTGGAAACTATCTGTGGGTGGCACACCGATTCCAAGAATCAACTATCCACCATTGTTGAGAAGCAAAGGGGTCGTGGGCTTGGGCAAGAGGAGTTGAAACAACTCTTTCTACCTTGCTTAGTGGCCCTTTGGCTGGTGGGCAGGGGTGGCAGATCGATTCCAAGAATCGACCTACAAGGGAAATATTTATTTATTTATTTTTAGATATTTTAAATTGTGTTTTTAATATATATATATATATATATATATATATATATATATGCGTATTCTAACTTATAGACGAAATAGTTTTTTTCACTGGAATTCACCAAAATCGAGCAATATAATTTCAATATTTTGTGTTTTTTAAAATATATTTTTGAATGCATACATGGATTCAACACCCTGAAAATTCCCTCAAACACTCGAATTATGCAGATTAAACAATTTAAACTCAAGTTTTTAAAAAAAATTGTCGGATTTTGATTAAAATTAACTAGAAAAATGATCGTGAAAAAGGCCATTTCGAATATATATATATATATTGTCTAACTTTTAAACGAAATAACCTTTTTCACCAAAATTCACCAAAATTCGGCAATACAATTTCAATATTTTTTGTTGTTTAAAATACATTTTTGAATGCACAAATAGATTCAACACCCTAAAAAACCACTGGGACTCTTGAATTATGCAGATTAAATAACTTAAACTCAATTTTTAAAAAATATATGCCAGATTTTGATTAAAATTAGCAAGAATAAATGTTGTGAAAAAGGTCATTTCGTCAATAAGTTAGACTACGTGTATATATATAAGAAGAAGCTTGACAACATAGAATAAAAAATTCTCCCTGAAATTGTTCTAACTATAGTCAAAACCCTCACCTTCGCCTCAAGCGCAGGTGGCATAAGGATGCCCAGTCCTGGCTCAACCATTTGGGAATTAAGGAGGTGCTCAGTATAGGAAGCAAAGATAATATCAAAAATACTATTACCTCCAATTTTAAGGAAAATATATGGGAGGATCAGGAGCTAGAGGGTAAAAGGAAGCTAAGATACTATAAGGAAGTGATCAACCCCACCCTTTATAATCAGAATGATCTATCTATGTTGTCCAGCAATAAGAAAAAAATGAACATCGCTAAGATAAGAACTAATTCCCATGAGATTCGGAGTGAGACCGGATGGTGGTCTATTCCCAAGACCCCTTGGAATGATAGAATCTATCAGATTTGTGATTCTAAGCAGGTGGAAGATGAAAATAACTTCCTTTTAGATTGCTCGACTCTTACTCACATTCACTTTCAATTCCCTACCATCTACTACACTTCCAATCTTCGTGAACTATTAAGCCAACCCACTTATAACGATCTTGTAGCTCTTATTTCTCCTCTTTGATCATAGAAATAAGATTTTGAAAAATCAAACTTATATTGTTTCTCCCCTTTTAATGTCTGATAGACCACATTGGTCTTAAAGGACGTTAACCATCACATCATCATCATCATCAATTTTTTATATATAGTTTATTTTTATTTTTTTTTAATCTATATTTTAATATAGTTTTATTTTATTTATTATTTTTTAAATGTTATATATATATATATATATATATATATATATATATATATATTCATTGTTTTATGGGTTATTTTGGTTTTTATTTATTTATTTTTGGTTTTTCTTTTTCTTTTTTATATTTGATTTTTTAAAGTTATTTTTAATTTTTAATTTAATTTAATTTTTTACTTATTATTATTTTATTTTATTTTTAGGTTATGCTTTAATTTATTTATTTATTATTATTGTTTTTTTTTCAATTTTATTGATTTATTTATCTATTTATTGTTGTATGGGTTGTGTCAATGTTCGACTAGCAACCTAACCCCAATATGTGTCAATTTGGTAGTTGATTTTTCAGTTTTCTTTACAATGAATCAAGTTCGCCTCCACTTTCTGTTAATTTGATAGTTTATTTTTAAGTTTCAATTACAATGGGTCAAGCATGCCCCCTTTATGTGTCAATTTGATGGTTGATTTTTTAGTTTTCGTTGCAATGTGCCAAGTTGTCTTACACTAAGATTTTAAAACAACTATATTTTAAGCAGTTGATATAATGACTTTTTTATTTAAGTATTTATTTTTAAGGTTTAATTTAGTCATAATATCTGATCTCGAAATATGTTAAAAATCTAAGGTTTGTTATAGTCATGATTATTTTTTTATTCCATGGCTGAAAAATGTTGAAATTTTAAGGTTTTTTTGGAGTCGTGATATTTTAACTTTAACAACATGGCTGAAAATTGTTGGTATTTTCATGTTTTTTGGGGGTTTTTTGTCTAGAGTTCTCGTTTTGAGGTCACAATTCTCGTTTGATTGGTAACTTTTTTTAACATGATAATGTGAATGTCTATTCCTCCTTGTATGTTTTTCTATTGAGTTATCGCTTTTCGATAGAAAAAAATGGGGCATTTTCCTTTTATTTTAATTGGTTTTTTAAATGCCTTTTCTTTAATAGGTTCTTAGTAAACAAAGGTTCCTAGCATTGCCTATTGATGAATATTTAACTTTAGGTCTTTTCCAATTTGATCCAATTGTCAAATGGAAAAAAAACAATTGATTTATACCAATAGGCCGGCTAAAAAGCTGCACCATAAATGCTTTCAAGTAACTCTATCTGTGATGTTGAAAATGATACGTGTGCATGTTGTGGAGATCAGGGAAATGATAACATTTTGTCATGTTTATTTTCTATTCTAGGAATCGATAACTATTTTTGTGAGATTTCGAGTAACTCTATCTGTGATGTTGAAAATGATACGTGTGCATGTTGTGGAGATTAGGGAAATGATAACATTTTGGCATGTTTATTTTCTATTCTGGGAATTGATAACTATTTTTGTTTATATTTGTTTTTTATTCCGAGAGTCGATGTTTAATTTTACTTAATGTGATGATTATGTGGATTATATATGCTCAAGCTTTTTGATGATGTAACACTTAGTTAATGGTAGGAGTGTGGAGGAAGCACAATTAGTTCTATGCCAGAGATTCCACATCATGGAATGCGAAGGTGAGAAGGAAGCTTTCATTGTGCTTTCTTCACACTCTCACATGAATTCATCAAAATTTAAAAAATCAATGCACCTGGATTTGATGATGGGAAAAATTTGACTTATTTGTTGGGACGAATATCATATTTGAATTGTATAAGGAACATTTCAATTATGCAACGACAAGCAGTTGGCGCGTACTCCTCGTTAGAGCAACCCTACTAAAGGTGGATTGGGTTGTCGATTCAATCTACTCTCAAATGTGCTATCATGATAAGTTAAACATCCCTAAACATTTTACATCTCTATTATATGTTTGGGCTCATAAGAAGAAGATCATATCTTGTCTCTAAATCTGAAACTATAGAGATACAAAACATTTAAAATAATTTAAATGAGTTAAATTTCCCATTGTAGTATGTAACAGATACAGATAGTTGATAAGTGGCATAGACTATAGCTGATGAGCTTCCTTACATGTTTATCATATAGTTTCCTAGAAGTCGATGTCCTATTATATATATATATATATATATATATATATATATATATATATATATATATCTAAGACAAAATGGCTAATTAGTTACTAAAAAAATGACTAAATTTTGCATATAAACGACTATTTTTCGGTCGATGACCAATAGTAGCTAATTTACAGTATCTTATAACGCGACCAACTTTTGGTCTTTTTTAGCTTAGTCGTTAATTAGTTATCTCAATTTTTTTGTTTAGTAGTATATTTGGTCATTAATTTAGTCACTGATTTGGTCATTAATTTGGTCATTAATTTAGTCATTGATTTGGTCATTAATTTAGTCATTGATTTGATTATTAATTTAGTCACTAATTTGGTCATTAATTTAGTCATTTATTTAATATTTGATTTGGTCATTAATCATCACAATTAATGACCAAATATACAACAAAATATATTACTATACAATCACTTAAGGAAACCAATTAATGATCAAAGAAATATGACCAAAATGTTGGTCGTGTTATAAGATACTATAAATTAGCTACTAATAGTCATATATATGCAAATTTTAGTCATCGTTTGAACCCAATTAATGACCGAAAAAATATGACTAAACTTTGGTCGTGTTATAAGATACTGTAAATTAGCTACTAGTAGTCATATATATGCAAAATTTAGTCGTCATTTGTAATCACAAATTTATCATTTGCATTAGTCATTTATCTTTTTTTGGTAGTTTCATATTCATTATATAAATGACTAATTTAGTAGTTTATATTCATTTCATTTAGTTTCATTAATATTCATTATAAATGACTAATTTAGTCGTATATTCATTTTATTTGTGTTCATCATTAATGAATATAAACTACTAATTTAGTAGTTTTAAATTGATTTTGTGTTCATTATTAATCAACATAAATTAATTTGTATGATTTAAAAAATGTCATACAATGTGCATGTTCATCTAATATGAAAACAAAAAGTTGCATATTTTAATTACAGTACTAAACAATACGAAGTGCAACTGTAAATAATTTCAACTACATAAATTATATTATATGAAATGTTGAAGTATTACAATATGAGTTTCCAACTTAATATTGGTTGGACTACAATTTACACATGAACTGGTATTTCAACACATCAAAAAATTATCGTTGTGTTTTCAAGGCATTGCAGGTGAATTCACCAACTCTGAAGACTTGACCATCAGCCTTTGTATGTGTCTTATGCGAGATATTGGCTCCAAGGGTATCACTAGACCAGTTCTCCTCTCCCTCTTTTTTCATTTGTCGCTCAAATGTTATTGCTCCCCTCTTTTTTCAATTCATGCTTCTTACCATCAATACTGAGTTCATTTTTTGAAAACAAAAGAAGATACAATGTAGATTGTAAAATATGAAAGACAATGAACACTAGAATATAAAATAAATTGGACTATAAATAGTTTATACGACATATACCTCAACATCAACAATGTCAAAGCCATTTTTCCCCATACAAGTAAGAAAATCAAATAAATTTTCTTCATTGGGGCGATAATGGTCACTATAATGTGGCCAAATAACCTGTATAAAAAAAGAAAATAAAATGTCATCATATATAGAAAAGAACACCTTAGTAACTTAATATTCAACTTTCAAGGAAAGCTTAGGAACAATCATGTCAACTGAGTTATATGCTAAAAAACTCAAGTTGTAGATAACTTGTGAAAACAAATAATCTGAGGTGTGATGTTTAATCCTTGTCTTTTTATTGACAACAACATTTCATTTTCTAACGCATGAAATTAGTCAAGTATATAAACATGTACTCAAATAACAACATGAAAGTAACTTTTTTTGATAGTCATGATAATATTTTAACACAAAATAGCAATAAGGATTCCAATCAATATAGTGTAATACTAATTTTATCTTCAAACTTTGGTTGTTGTTTAAATGAACATGATACTAAGTATTCTCAATTTCATAGTTAAAAGACAAAACAAAATAAAAAGAAATGTCCAAAATACAATCAAACAATAAACAATGGATATTATGGAATGGAAATTGCAATTATAAAAAATTTGTTTACCTTTCCATCGACTTTTTGTCTGGCATTCCTAAAACATTTTCTTGCCCAAAATAACCATGAGGTGAGATAATCACAACATTAAAAACCAAAGGAATTCCTACTAGAAAAATTTCGAAAGTCAATGGCTCAGGTGTCTAAGTGATATCTAACAGTGAATGAACCATATCCAAGACGTAATATGCATTGCCTCCCCATACTTTTTCCAATCACATTTCCTGTAACCTGTCCACAACAGAGACAAGTAGCAATCAAACAAAGACATTAAAATTTATTTTTATCTTTTATATCTATAAAATTTGAATCGGATTTGTTTCATAAACATATTAGTTCATATTTAAAGTCTTCCTGACATATGAGAAAGTATCAATCAAGTAGGACAACAGAAAAATAAACCTCAATGAAGTCCTCAAAAAATTTCTATAATATCAATATTTTTCTTGTTGTGATATCTTGGGTAGAAAAAAGAACATATCTGCAAAATAAAAATACATATATTACTTATGGTCAAATGTTGTATATGGTGTATTCTTCAACAATTTTTTTAAATGTTCCTTCGCCTTTACCAAAGTGAATTGTAGCTTGGTTAAACTATGTATCTTTTCATTCAACATCAATTACTGCAAGATAAATGTCACACATTATTCTTTCCCATTTCTCAACATGCTACATATGATAAATTGAAAGTCACATAATTGAAGAGAAAACCCTTTTCTAACCAAAACAAACAAACAAACAATGTCTCTAATAAAACATCATTATAATATTAGAAAATGAAAAGAGGGTGGACCATTTTTGTTGTTTGACTTTACCTATTTTTGTTATGAAAGTGCTCGAGCTTCAAGACCGAGCAAATGTGAGGGAAGTCGTAAATATGAAAAAAATTATGTTGACCTAATTTGTATACTTCTTCAAAATGATGTGAATGATGCCATTTTTGGATGTGGTAAATCTCATAATAAGAAATGGCTTGTATTCTAATAAATTACATTGCAATGACTACCATGGGCCTCCACGAGTTATAGGTCCTCATTATGTTAATCTTGATGATGAAAGAGAGATGGCAACGATAAGTATGGATGGTCCTAGTTTGTATGGTGGATATCTTCAAACCAAGGTTGTCATCTCAATGAACCTAGGTTTTGACATGGTAAACCTAGATCTGGTCTTCACCCAATTTCATTCCATCATACTTTTTCGAGACTCAAGAGGACATAATGGTCCTTATCTTATAATAGGGTTGCTTTTGAAGTTATAGATAAAGCTTATCCAAAGCAAATGGATTTTTGGGCTCCAAGAGATATGGATAATATAAATGATAACAATTATATGTTTTTTCCCAAGATTCAAATGTAGAGATACATTTTGTGGATTTTACTAATAAATAGAATGAGAGAAATAATCCATGAGGAGAATCTACCAGTCATTGTGATTAGGGAAATACTCGAAGATAATAAGACTATTTAGGTTCAAATCAAAGATGGTGTTGATTCTTGTAGCTCCTCAGTTGTTGGTAGTTTTTAAGGTAGGAATTTCAGTTCTTCAAGGGTGGGTTCCTTCAGCATAATTTCATTTGCCTTGGTCCTATCACCCAAAAGCAAAACATAATCAATAAAGAGTAAATATATCAAGTTTAGGGAAATTCCTATTTGTATAGTTGTCAAGCTTATAATTCTTTTTGACTCTATTATAACTCTATTGAGACCACCTACTCTACAGTAAAAAAATAGCATAGGAGCCATTAGTCATACCTACCCATGGTCTCTTGTAGGCATGATAGAAGAATAGGCTAAGACATGAATTAGAATTGCAAAGATATTGAGGAAAGACAATTCATTATCTAGTTAACCAATTGCACATTGAACCCTATATGGATGAGTAGAACTAAATAAAGCCAATTTTCTCTATCATATGCCTTGGAAACACAAACTCACTAATTGCTTGTAATTTTTTGGTTTGATGTTATAAATTCCTTCTTGGGATACTCTTATTCCGTAATGGATTTATTTCCCAGGAAGGATGAAAAATTGATCTAATGACATGGAATCAATTTAGTGGATTTTGACCCTAAATGCACTAATTTTTGCAATGATTTTTTAGATTCAATTATATAGTGATATGGGTTTGAAATCATCTCATCCTTGTCTAATTTTTTGGGATTAAAGTCTGAAATGTTGAATTGAAAGCTCCCAAATCCTACCTGTGTATTTTAATTTGTTAGAAATTCTTAGTTGGTCTGTTTGAAGAAGTCATAGAACCCCTAGAAGAATTCTATTGTCCTGCAAAGTGGCTGAGGGTTCTTATACTTTTGAAAACAATGCAAAATTGTTTGTAATTCTTCCTTTGATATTCGATCCATCAATGCCTCATTACCCACCTCACCTACAAAATAGGGGAAATATGAAGTCATCTTCAAATATCTCTCTTAAATTTATTCTATCATCCTCTTTATAAATTCCTTCAAAATGGTATGTTGATGAGAAAATTGCTCCTCGAGATGAGACACCTTCTCATGAGGCAAATTTCATTGATAAGCAACATCTTGAGGCAATTGGTCATTATGATTATGAGATGTTGAAGAGAGAAAATATTTGCTATTTAGTAAAGGCTATGCATGAATTTTAGTGATTTGGTACAAGGAAAGACATGAGCAGTGAGGGAATTGTGGAGATTCCATACAACGATTTTCCCAAATGTGACATGTGAGGATGTATGCTTATTAAACAACTATATTTGAGAACGTGCACCATTTTGAAGGCAAAGCTATTTTGGATGTAGGTGCGGGAAGTTTGACGCAGGCTCTTGCACTCGACCAGACAGCCCACCTGCATACCTATTACTATGATCTATGTGCTTCCCCACTTGTCAAATGCAGTTGCTCCAATTCTCGGTCATATTGTGGCTGACAGACCGTCACTACAGCTTCAACTAGGCTACTCGACCACATGTGTGGTGGTTATTGAACCTGCACTGACACAAGTCTAGCTGGCTCTGATAGCACTCCATCCACAAACTAATTATGCTGACAGTTGCCCTTCTATCGGTCATTTGTGTGTCTTTTCCCTAGTGATTTCTAAACATTTGAGTGGTGTCGACTACTCTAGCCTGTGTTGCTTCCTTCTTAGTTATTTCCACCTTATGCTTCTTGTGGTTTTGTTTTTGTCGAGTGTGGGCTTGTGTGTGGGCCACAATTTTTCCACCAACAACTGTTGACCATACCTTCCCACCTATCCTAGAAAACTACACTAAAAACTACATGCTTCTTCGAGGTGATGTTGGTAGATCCTTTTCTACCAATTGGAAAGTCAGCCACCCCTTCTTCGCATAGTTCCCTTTTCCTATTGGTAGCAGGGTTTGACCCTTATTTCAACCACTCTATTTTTTCCATGACTGACACAGCCTTGTCACTTGTGTTAATTTATTCAACCCCTATACAACATACAAACTGATCTATATGACCATTTTTCAATCCTTAAAAAAAAAAAAAATTGCTTCAGGGCACTATACAACCGATTTACTTCGGTCCTAAAAACACATTATCTTGCAAGAAAAAAGTGAATAAGACCCATATATGACAAAAGTAGGTTCCTATCAATCAGTGCAAATCTTAACAATGCCCGACACAGGGCAGGGTTGTTCGAGCATATAAAATAGGATAGGTTACAAAGCTAGTAGGTTGTGTAACAGTAATATTTCAAAGCCTTTTGTTTAATTCATGTATATCTCTACAAAGATATCCTTTAAGGCCAATAATGTATTACTAACTATCTAATGGTAGAGAATTTTTTATTCCATCAAAACTCATGTAAAGGATGGAAAGACAAACGTGTGCAGGGAAAAAGTTGACGGTGAGATTTTTATGCATATTTAGTCAGATCACGAGCTAAAAACTAACCAACCATTCACTTGTCAACATGAGAGAGAATAGATAAACCACAAAATTGTGAGCGATCTACCTTGAAATTTTCTTAATTACACATGTCTACTAATGCTGACTGGATACAAATATTGAATGTTTTTCTTCTTGAGAAATCCCTCAAAATCCCCTCAATTCTTGGGCATGAAGCTTTCTAAATGAACTCTTGATTTTTTGTACAGAGCAGATAATACAAGCTCCCCCTTCAATCTCTTAATATCTTCCAAAACAGTTCCAGGAACTTCTATTACATGACCATTTTCTAATAAGCTTCCTGGCTTTGTAACCCCATCCTTGATTTCCCTTGCTATATCTTCAATAAATAATATCCCTTCAACAACCAGTTTTGTGAGAATCCTACTAAGGAACTCAAGAGCCTTGGGCGCATCAACAATAGCATCCTCCAATGAAAATAGTACAGTCTCCAACCTAGAAATATCAAAAATATATATAGTTATAATTCATAATTGCAAATGACCATAGACTGTAGCAGTCCTGAAATAAATTCAAACTTGAATAAGAACAAACACAAAATTTCACACTACCCTTCAGTAAGTTGTCCTTGATTTAGTAAGAAAGGCTCAAACTTGCATAAATGTGTAAGTAGATTCCCCAGAAGATCAATTTCAACATCTTTCCTAGAAAAAGAATCTAATATCCAAAGCAAAACCATAGTTGAATGGAACAATGGTGCTTTAAGGTCATCTACACAAAAAGTTTCCTCCTTCAAATCTCTCACATTGGATGGTATGTCATGCAAAATTAAGAAAAAGTCAGGGAAACATGTCGACTTCTCTAAAAGACAGTGAAAATGCATGGAAGCTTTGTAAAGGAATGCACCTATAATATTCTTTAATTACCATTTCAACCTTTTTCCTAAGTTGAACCTCAATGAGTTGTGAACTCAAAGTTCTTTGAGAAGAATGTTCTTACAGTTGAAATTCAACATTTACAGTCTTCCCACCTCTGTCACTTGATGAGTATGAATTCTTAAACTCTTTTATGTCATTATCCAAAAAATTTGTTTCCTGGACACATGATTTTGCAAATAAAGGCTTTTTTGTAGCATAAGTCCTTGTCAAAATTTCATCTCTCATACCAACTGGCATCCAGTCATAACTGCAACCCAAAATCGAACCTGCACCTGTTCGTTTATTACTCAAGAGATTTGAATGGTGGAATATCTGCTAGAGAAATCTTAGCATATGGCAAAAGTTGAGCCCTCCATCCTATTCCCTTGCCAAGACCTCCCTTAGGACCTGTTGTATTGTACAATAACCCTCCCTTTTTCCGAAATTTTAGAATAAAATTCATTTAGAAATAGGGTCCCTTTTTTCTTCTTTTAATATAAGAATAAAAGACTTAGAAATAAAGATTCATTGTTTTGAAAGAATCTTTTCATATCTTTGTTATCAAGGGTGTACAAAAAAATACAACATTCAAAAACTTCTGATCCGATCAAATATAAAAGACTTCATTATAGAAAATAAATCAATTGCAAAAGTCCCATGAACAGTAATCGGAAATCGGAAATCGGAAAAATCTTTGAGAGAAGCTTTACATACATGTTCAAAATCTCTGATGCGATCAGTCCAATCGCAAATCTCCAATCGCAAAGGATTTAAGTTATTCATTCACATATCTCCGATGCGATGCGATCAATCACAATCGCGTGATCGGGGCACTTTTAATAAATTCTTTTTGGTCAATTGAAAATTCTCTGATGCGATGTGCTCTATTATAAAACACTTTTCAAAAGGAAATAAATGTTTGTTTCGCTTAAATGAGAAGAATCTATATATGGTATACCCCACCATATCGCAATCGGAAATCGGAGAAAACCATTGATAATTCTTTTCGATTGAAACTCTCCGATGCGATATACCACCATATAATCGGAATTCGGAGAAGTTTGCAATCGCAATCGGAAATCAGAGAAATCTGTATTGTGATATCTATGTACCATTTTGAATACTTCCGATGCGATTGATATTTAATATACTACATTCATCACATTGGAGGAATTCAAAATAGGTAATTTTATAATATTTCACAAGTGCCAAATCTCCAATTGTACGTTCAGCATTCAATAAAAAATCGAATGATTATTGGTTTACGATTCTATTTTGAATACATGAGTGTGACCCAAACAAAATATTTAAGTGTTACACAGATTCAATAAATAGTGAATCATGAACCCATAATTTTTATAATCGTTCTTTTCAATTGCTTGTTTATCACGACTGAGAGCTTATTGCCTTGAAGAATCAAAGAACGCCAAATCCTTTCATTCGCAGACTGAGGGAAACAATATCAGACACAGAAATGTCGAAGAGAACAAGGAGAATGAAGACTGCTATTGCCGCTAAGTTTGTTGAGAGTCCTACAGTCTCGAAGGAAAAACCAGTAAAACTGAAGCTAGTTACAGATACATCATGTCAAGGGCTAGGAAAAATGACATGGGAAGGAGTTTATAGTCTGATTGAGGGTGAAAACCCTAAAGTCACAGTAGCAAAGGTATCAGTTCCGGGTGAAGATAACTCAGGTTCCGACTCTGAGATTACTGAGAGAACACTTACGAATTCATTCCTACATCGAATTGCAGCTAGAGCAAACATCATTCCTTATTATGATGTGATTCAATGGGTCAATGATAGTGTAGAAATTAGGGGCAGAATGTTTATTTCAGCTTCTGGAGCATCTTTTGGATCATTCAAAGTAGAAGACCTCAAAGCAATGTATCATCTTCCTAATCTGCAGAAGGTCTATAACAAAGAATTTTCCGACAGTAATAAAGTTCAATATGAACCTATCAAAGAATGGAGGAAAAATCCTGAAAAGCACAAAAATGAATCATCTGGTATGTATTCAGTAGATTCTCTTTCACCCCCATACTGCTATGCTGCTGCCATGATGTGTAGATTATTTGGCAATAACAATTTTGCTAGGTTTTCTGTACAAATGGTTCCTTTAATCCTAGCTGCTGTCAATTCCAAAATTATGGACTAGGCTGTTATTCTTTCTGATAGGATAGCTAATAGGATACTCGAATACAGACAAGATAAAACCGCTAGAAATACCACTCCCTTTTTCTTCTGCGCTTATATTCTAGAAGCTCTTTGTTTTAATTCTGAGTTTCCCTTGTTAGGATGGAAATGGACTGTCAAAGATCCCACTCTGATTCATGTATGTCACAAACTCCTTTGGAAAGTTCATTTCAAAGATCATGTGTATAGAATATGTCATGGTTTCCTTATTCCAGTCTTTCAAACCATTTTTAATAGCTTTCCCCTTAGATTCTCCGACAAAGCTAAAGCTGACTTATCCTCAATAGGAGATTGGTTTGGAGAAGAAAAATTCACATATGTTAGGATTTTCGGGAGTATTGTGGAGCCCCATGTTCTCCCTCTTTTTGTTCCAGATAAACTTCTAGACCAGGAAATCTCCTATCAATTGACAGTTGAAGGAATGTCCAGATCTCTGAGTAATAGCAAGAAAAGAATGTGGCCATCGTTTCCATTCAATTGTAGACATTTTACTTTGAATGATTTCAAGCATGTAGAAAAGGAAGTCGCCAAAATAAAGGGTTTTCAATTGGCAACAGTCCTGGGGAGACAATATGATCCACAAAAGATAGCTTTTAATGTTACTTCTTCAGTTTCGATTGCTCGGTTCGAGCATGAACCGGATGAATTTGATTATTTGTTTGTTTCATTAAATGACTTTTCTCAAGTTTATAATTTGGCCAAGTCCAAATTCCAGAAAGAAGAAATGAATAAATTTATGCTATTTAGAAGTCAAAGATTGTTTAAAGTTCCTCTAGACCAATTGAGAGTTCCTATACAAGGGTCAGAAACAGAGGATACATCTGGCAAAACAGCAGGAGAAACATCTAGCAGTAAAGTCACTACACAATCGGCTACTAACCAGCCCATTGTACATACTGAAAAGGTGAGCACTGATGGCAAACCTGATGTTCAGAAAGGGAATACTGATGGCAAATCTGATGTAAATACTGATCAGCAGTCCACAACTCAAACAGAGAAAGAATGCACAAGTACTGATACTAATGTGCATAATAAAAAAGGAGGATCAGATAGAAAAATCATTGAGCAGGAAACAAATATAGAGAAATCAGATACAAAACTTGGAGGAAACAAAACTACTGAGAAAATAATAGACTCTGTTGATCTTAATGTTTCCTCACAATTGTTGAAACAATATAATCAATTTGCTCATCAACTAGGACTGTAGGATAATCCTAAAGAGAAAAATCCAGAAGATCAGGATGTTGAAATCATTCTTGAACATCCTACAGGACAAATTGTGTTGAAAATTGAGGAGATCCCTCCGCTGGATGTATTCTACAGCCCTAAACATAAGGCTGTTGTTAAAAAACAGAGAAAAAGAAGGAAGATGGATCAGGACACAATTTTTGCTACACAGGAAGAATTCATGAGTATTGTTTATAAGAATGTTGAAGTGAATCCATCTGAGGATCTCACTAAGTTATCCCAATATGCAGGAGCATACAGTGTTGCGACAATAGATAAGGCTGCAGAGGTTTCTCAGTTAATGACCCAAAAGATCTCCATATAGATTTAGTTGAAGAACAAGCTAATGAAAATCAGCAGAATATTTCTCAATTGGAACAACAATTACAAGATCAAGAGCTCAGATCTAAAGAGCTATAAGAACAGCTTGCCACAGAAAAGAAGAAAGTTGATGAACAGGATTTAAGCAAATAGCAACAGTTAAATCAAGAAATTTCCAATCTGCAAAGTTTGTTGCAAAATGAGAAGAATACGAAGATTATGCAAGAAAAAGAATTTCAATCAACTTTAGATAAGTTCAAGGATTTCCCTAAATTAAGTGAATTCAAATCTGAGGCTCTTGAAGTCAATAAACTGTTGTCTCGGAAGTTAAATGAATTTTGTACAAAATTAATACAAGCAGAACCATTTTGTGATATCACATCATCCTTGATCCAAGACATGATTACTCTCAGGCAAGAAATTGATGAAGCTGATGAAAAGATTTCTGAATTTCTTACTTGGCAAGATACAGCAAAAGGAAGAGAAGCTAATCTTCCTAGGATAGAAGAAAGACATAAAGATATCATGTTTACAGAGTGGGAACATCAGTTAATGAAAGCCAAGAGAGCTATATCAAGAGCTAGAAGCATGATGGGTAATATAACGCAATTTATTAATGACAACTTGTATGCAATTAATCTCATTTCAGATTGTGTTCCAGGCAGTTTGCCTAAAGTTAAAGAAATCAATTGTAGATGGAAAGAAGAAATAATGAATAAAATTCAACAGATCAACAAGCTTCAAACCATATCTTGGGATAATATGTGGACTTATCTAATTAAGCCACGCAATCAACAAGTAGCTATTAAATTCCTATCAAATGATGTTGATTGTTTGATTCCAGAATTCTCTGATGCCACATACTCTGGACAGTTACATTCCAAGATGAGTCATCCATCAGAGGTCCAGGACATGCTGAAAATTTGCAACTTGGTTACATTGAACGAGAAGCAAAAGCAATGAATCAGTTCCCCAAAAGATAGTATTTATGTTTTTTAGTTGATAGATTGTAGCAGTAGTAGTAGGATTTTGTTTTCATGTAAAGTCATATTTAAACCCCTCTCATGCATTGGAGAAATGGTCCGGAGTTGTAATATTTTTGACTTGGAGATTACATTTCTGTACTCCATTGCCTCTTATATTTTATAAAGGATCACATCTGGTGATTTTATGCGGAATTATCTTTAAAGTGTTGCATTTCTGTATCTTGGATTTGATTTTGCATCTGAATTACCGGATTAGAGTATTAGATTTCATTTGAAAGATTTCAAGATGGATAAGGTATTTTTATCTATTCACTGTTGATTTCTTTTGTCATATGATATTCGCTTTAAAATTTGTTATCATTTATATATATTTGGTTTTCACAACGTTTCTTTATATATCATTTTCGAGTATAATTGAAATGTTATCTTTCATAAGTGTATGTAGATGATATACAATGATGAATACAATATGCTAATATAACTCTGTTTAATTTCTTAAATAGAGTTATCTTTATTTGTTTCTGCACATTTCAATTAAATGATAATACATTTTTTATGGTTATTGTTCAATTGGAATAATTTTAAGTTGTATTCACATATGATACCCGGGTTAATTTTAGAATTTCTTTATCAGTATTTAGATTAAATTAGATAGTTTCATTTCAGTTATTTAGTCCCATTTTCACTCATCCAAATCAACCCATCACCAACCCATTAGTTATAAGGAAACTGGTCCTTTCAATCCAGTCGGAGCCACCATACCAAACGAATAAGGAGTTGTCCTAAGGTCCCAACCGAGTGGTTTTCCCCAATGTTTGAAGCAGAGATTTTCTAGGCTTCAACATTTTTGGCGCTAGAAGGAGGGCCTGAGCTATAAATGGCAAGTGAATTTTTATCCACAGGTCATTCTGAGAGCAAAACACCCTCATTAACTTCTTCAATTTCTTCTGAATTACAAAATCCCGGAGAAGGAATTGAGAAGAATATTCAGACACCCACTACCAAAATCTCAAAACAATCAGACAACCGAAATCCTGAGTCTCCTGAAGTACAAGATTTAATCCATAAATTGAAAAGATTCTCATTATCTCTAGATGAGTCTAAAATATCTGAAGGTAGTGTAAGCTCAGAATTTGTTTCTTCAAAACCTCTTACTAGACTACAAAGTGAAAAACTTGGTATTCCTCCAAAAGAATTCCCTTTACCTAGTAGAGTCAAAACAAGAAGAACTCAATCGGAATCAGAAAGTGATATAAGTTCTTCATCTCATATTCAACCACCTGTTTCCAAAACCCCAACTCAAAAAAGTGCAATTGTTTCCACATCATCTGCTCAAACATCATCTACTCAATCATCATCTATTCCAACAACTTCTGTTCCAACATCACCATTCTCTACTACTTCTTCAACAGTTGTTACAATAATGGCACAGAGACCATGGGCTAGTCTAGGGGCTGTCAACATGCCTGTACCTTTACATGATTTACCTGACAATCCTGGAAAATGGCTTCCAAAGTTCAGTCCAGAGCTTAACATTCAAGCTCAAGAACACATCAATAACTTTATGCTGGCTGTAAATCTGAATGGAGTCGTAGAAGAAGATGTTGTAGTCAGACTATTCCCTTATACTCTTCAAGGGGCAGCAGGATCTCGGTACTTTTCATTACCTTCAGGATCCATAACAAGTTGGGCCATTTTTGCAAACAATTTTTTAACCAAATTTGGAGATGACAGATCAATAACTACTTTAATCAACGATCTCTCAAATTTGAAGATAGAACCCAAGGAGTCCATTAAAGATTTCAACGCTAGATTCAACAAACTCTTGAACAAAATCCACACAGATTCAAGGCCTAGTGAACAAGTCAGAAGTGAATGGTACATAACTTCTTTGCCATCAAACATAGCAATTTTTGTAGATAGAGCTGCAAAACCTACGTTAGCCTAGAATATGAAAGAGGCTATTGCAGTAGAAAAATGAATTATTTCTCTAGAAAAGAAAATTTCTATTGAGGAAAGGAAATCCAAGAAGGTCAGCTTCAAAGACGATTCAAGGAAAAAAGCCAAATACCCATACGACATGGAAGGTTTACAGAAAGTTCTTAAAGCCATGTCAAATGAAATGGTTGAAATAAAAAAACAAGTAGCTGAAACTTCTACCAAGAAACCATTCTGAAATTTCAAAAGAAATCAAGCTGAAACTAAACCTCCCAATTCAATCTCTAATGCAGAATCAGAAGAGGAAGAAGAAGAAGATACATCTCTAGTATCAGATGAAGAAGAAGAGAATGAAGAAATATCTGAATTGCATGGAATGTGGGATTTTATTCTCCCTAATTCTGATAGTGAGGTAGATCAAGAAGCCATGCCTGTAAGTAATAGGAGTAAATCTACATCAGAGCCTATACAAACAGTTCCTAAAAAGAAAACTATAACTCCAAGTACCAAAGAAAAATCCCCTGCAAAGAAAACTTCTCCATTACCTACTCAAAATCAGCCATCTTCTTCTAATCCTCCTACATCAACATCAAAGACTTTGGTGATATCAGATCCAATGGAATATAGCATTGTTGAAGACATGAAAAAGATTAAAGCAAACATTTCCTTACATGAACTCAGCAAACTTAAATACCAGCAGAAGTTGCTATTAAAAGAATTAAATGTTACACCAATTGCTCCTTTACCAAGTGGTGTAGTTGCAAAAGAAGCTAAAGGGACTGGTAAGCCACCAGACAAAGTAGATACTACTGATACTGTGCTCATTGGAGAAAGATCAAATTCTCAGACTCCTCCTTTTCTTTTGACTTATGAAATGTACAATAATAATCTACATAATTGTTTAATTGATTCTTTAGCATCCTCTAATATAATGCCTACTTCTGTTCGTGCCAAATTGAATATTGAACCACAAAAATCAGCAGTTCATATTGTTCAATTGGATCACTCTAAAGTTCATGTTGTAGGAGAAATCAATTCAGTTACTATCAGACTAGCTTCCGATCCTAGGATTGTCCAAAGAATTGATATTTTGATTGCAGATATTCCTGAATTCTATGGATTAGTTTTAAGCAGGGACTGGTCTACAAAACTTAATGGTTATATTGCAACTGATTATTCACATATGTGGCTTCCTTACAAAGGGAAACCAAATCAAATCAAAGTTGAACGAGAAAAACATATGATGCACACTGTCATTGAATTTGAACAATCTAATGAACATGTGGCTTTCAACAATAATATTCTTGGAGGTTATTCTGCTGAGTCATTCCTTGGAAACTTCAAAGCACCACAATCACCCTTTTCTGTAAATACTTTTGTTTCTCAAATAGAAAATTTTTCACAATCTGATTCTTCCAGAATTGTAAATATTTCTGATGTAATTGTAGATAAGCCAATAGATAAATCTTTATTTTGGTCGTTATATTTTGATGGATCAAAGTATAATGATGGAGCTGGAGCAGGATGCATCTTAATTGATCCAGATGGAGAAAAAACCATGCTATCATGTAGGTTAGAATTTGAGTGTACTAAAAATACCGCAGAATATGAAGCCTTGATTCAAGGACTTTATAAAGCTATAGGGCTAGATGTTAAATACTTGAAAGTCTTTGGTGATTCTGAAATTGTCATAAAACAAGTTAGGAATACTATCCATTGCCTTTCAGGACATCTTAAACACTATCAAACCCTAGTGCAAGATCTTACCACTCATTTTTTAGCATTCAATATTTCTTCTATTCCTAGGAATCAAAATACATCAGCTGATTTGTTAGCTAATGTTGCATCCAAACTCCTTCCTGCTGAAGATTGCAGTCCTGATAGGTTTTCAGTAGAATTGATTTTTCGCCCATCTGTTCCAGATAATATCACAAATTGGAGAGTATTTTACCATGATCAAGACATTTTGAATTTCATGACTTCAGAGAAATCATATGATGAAAAAATTATTGATGATGATGATTATGATTTGAAAATTGCCTCAAAAGGTAATGAAAATCCCATTCCGAAATTTGTTGTTAAATTGGAGGACTTATATGATATAAAAGATAGATTCAAGAAAGTTACCAATGCTAAACTTCAAAGTTCCACTTTGAAGTTTGAATTAGTAAATCTTGGCTCTGACTCTAATCCTAAAAATGTTAATTTAGGACTCAATTTAACTCCAGAGGAAAGGAATGCTTTCATTAAACATCTGAGTAGGTAAAAAATATCTTTTCTTGGAATTATGATGATTTAAAAACGTATGATACTTCTGTTATTCAACACACAATTCCAATGCTTCCTGATATTAAACCTGTTCAACAGAAGTTAAGAAAGATTCATCCAAATCTCGAAGGTCAAATCAAATCAGAACTTAATAAACTTTTAAAAGCCAAAATCATTTTTCCTGTAAGGCATTCCAATTGGGTTTCCAATATGGTACCTGTAAGGAAGAAGAATGGTGATATAAGAATCTGTATTGATTTCAGAAATTTAAACAAGGCATGTTTAAAAGACAATTTCCCATTGCCAACCATGGAACAGATACTTCAAAAGGTAGCTGGTTCTAAACTCATGTCATTTCTTGATGGATTTTTAGGCTATAATCAAGTTTTAGTTCATCCAGATGACAGATTGAAAACAACTTTCAGAACCAAATGGGGAACCTATGCTTATCAGAAAATGCCTTTTGGTCTAATAAATGCAGGAGAAACTTTCCAAAGAGCCATGGACATAGCATTTAAAGGTCTAATAAATAGATCAGTTGTTGTTTATCTTGATGACATAATAGTATTTTCAAAAAAAAGAGCCAATCATCTACATGATCTAAAGCAAATATTTGAAAGATGTAGAAGGTTTGGTATTTCCTTAAATCCAAAGAAATATTTCTTTGCTTTGGATGAAGGAAAACTCTTAGGATTTTTTGTGTCAAAAGATGGTATATATATTGATCCAGATAGAGTGAAAGAAATTTCTGATATTTCTTTACCTCATAACAAAAAATCCATGCAATCATTTCTTGGGCAAATCAATTTTGTAAAAAGATTCATTCTCGATTTCTCTCAAATTGTTTTACCTATGCAAAATATGATCAAGAAAAATTCAGTATTCAAATGGGGGCATAAAGAGAAAGAAGCCTTTGAGGCAATCAAACAAGCAATCATTAATGCACCAGCATTGAATACCCCTGATTTTTCTAAAGATTTTACTTTGTATACTTTGGCCATCGAAACATCCTATGCTGCCGTTTTAACACAGCTCAATGATCAGAAAATTGAGGCACCAATTTCTTTCTTTAGCTCAAATCTGCAAGGAGCTGAGCTTAATTATTCCGATGTTGAAAAACAAGCCTTTGTCGTGTTTAAATCAATCAAACATTTCAAACCTTTTCTCTTGAAAACACATACAAAAATCATTGTCCCATTCTCTGCAGTAAGACAATTATTAATTCAAAAAGAAGTAGGAGAACAGAGAGCTAACTGGGTAACAGCCTTGCAAGAATATGATATTGATATTAAGCCAGCTAAGATTTTTAGAGGACAAGGTTTTTGCAGATTATTGGCAGGAGCTCATAACATACCATAAAATCAAGATCCAAACAATGATATTCAAGTTAGTCAGATAAGTATTACAGATTCTGAATCTCAATATGCTGATCTCATCTATTACTTGAAAAATGGGTATGCTCCTTCTAATCTCAGCTATAAGAACAAACGTGCTTTAATATTGAAGGTTATTAAATATGAGATCATTGATAATGTGTTATTCAAGAAGAATTATGATTCAATCCTACTAAGATGTCTTGAAAAGACTAAAGCTGGAAAGGTGTTGCAGGAATTGCATGATGGACCAGCAGGAGGTCATATTGGAGGTGATACCACTGCTCACAAAATAATTCATGCTGGTTATTACTGGCCTACCCTTTTTAAAGATATGCATGATTATGTAAGGAAGTGAAAATTTTGTCAAACTTCTAGTGGAAGACAAAAGAAACCAGCTTTTCCTTTGCAACCAGTAAATATTGAGCAACCATTTGAGCAATGGGGGCTTCACATTATTGGTGAGATAGTACCTCATTCTTCCAAACAGCACAAATACATCCTTACAGCAACAAATAACTTTACGAAATGAGTAGAAGCAATCCCTTTGAAGGTAGCCAATTCCGATACAATTATTGATTTCATAGATCAATTCATCATAACCAGGTTTGGTGTACCTAACGCTCTTGTCTTTGATAATGCATCTTATTTTTTCTGGAAATAGTATAATGGAATTTGCAATAAAAATAGGTTTTAAATTGAAATATTCAACAAATTATTATCCACAAGGTAATGGTTTAGCTAAATCCACTAACAAAAATCTTATCAAAATTATTAAAAGGACCATTGATCAAAATCAAAAGAATTGGCACAAGTCTTTAATCTTTGCACTATGGGCTGATCGTATTACTCAAAAAGCTTCAATAGGAACTTCACCTTTCAATTTGGTTTATGGAAAAGAAGCTATGATACCATCAAATCTAACTCTCCCATCATTAGCCCTAGTGCAATTTATTGAAGAAAATCCTTCTTCATCTACTCAATTGAGATATGATCAAATCCTTAAATTAGAAGAAGATAGAGATAAAGAAAAAATTATTCATGAAAAACATCAATAGCTTGTAAAATCTTCTTTTGATGCAAGTTCTACCGGCTCAAAGATTTTGTCAATTGGTGATTTTGTTTTGAAATGGAATAAAGCACATTAAGAAAAAGGTAAGCATACCAAGTTTCAGAAAATGTGGCTTGGACCATTTCATATTGCTGAAAAGATAGGCTCAAATACGTTCATACTCCAAGATTTAACAGGAAAGAGAGAATCTCTTCTTGTAAATGGGCTTGTCTTGAAGAAATTCTTTTCATAAGGAGGTAACCCCTTCTTACTTGTACATATTCCTTTCTGCAAAGTTTTTAATTGTTTTTGCAAATAAAGGTTGTTAATAAGTCTCTAATTGACTGTTTACTATTAAGAAAATTTCTTAGGAAGAATATTATAAATATTTATTTTGTGTAAATAAGAATTTTTAAAGAGATGATCACAGTCTTTGGATAGTTTAAAATAAGATGTTAAACTTTGAAATATTATTCTAATCATTTGCACGATCTTTTGAAAACTTGAGGAAAATGTAAATCATTATAAGTTTTTTGAGCAGGGAAATGTTATCTATAAAAGTAAAGATTTTTCAAAGTCTTGGTACTCAAGAAACTCTGAAAATTGTCATCCATTGATTCTTAAGGATAAAACTAGTCCACCCCATCCATTTAAGGTGTTATTTTTTAGAATGTAATTCTAAGAAATTATACGAAAATTTTAAGAGATAAGAGGTCTCATCACGAGCCTACTTACCATGTTCATAAGAAGTAATAAAACTGACATTACCAATACTGCATATCAGAACAGGGTAATGGCTTATAAATATAAGACAAGGGGTCTCATCATGAGCCAACTTGTTCAGTTTAATTACAACTAGTGAATGGCATTGTTATTAACTGGCTACCAAACCAGAACAATGGCTCCTAAAAATAAAAAATAAGTAAAAGACAAAAACATGAGATAAAATGTCTTATGAATTTATCTTTTAAAAAGTCATCATTTTAATTGGATGGGATAATGAATAAGTTAATGGTTAAAAGGTAACCCTGTCGAGACTATGAACGTTTGCAGGCAGCAGAGGCAATGCTTATGACAATAGAGTATATTATAAAAACCAGACTTGGAGAAATCCACTTACTCCATTATTAACACCAATCAAAGCTTGAGATAACCCAAAAATGTTTTTATTCTCAAGAAATTAGAAAGAAATTGTAAGTAATTTTTATTCTTTTTCATAGTTAGATTTTATTTTTGATTATCCTAAGATATTTTTCATTATTTATAAAATCTTTACTTACTAGAAATATAGTATTCATTTTATTTTTTCAGAGATAACTATTTCTTTCAGTGAATCGCCAATTGTTGTACTGTACAACAACCCTCCCTTTTTCCGAAATTTTAGAATAAAATTCATTTAGAAATAAGGTCCCTTTTTTCTTCTTTTAATATAGGAATAAAAGACTTAGAAATAAAGATTCATAGTTTTGAAAGACTCATTGCATATCTTTGTTATCAAGGGTGTACAAACAAATACAACATTCAAAAACTTCTGATCCGATCAAATATAAAAGACTTTATTATAGAAAATAAATCAATTGCAAAAGTCCCATGAACAGTAATCGGAAATCGGAAATCGGAAAAATCTTTGAGAGAAGCTTTACATACATGTTCAAAATCTCCGATGCGATTATTCCAATCGCAAATCTCCAATCGCAAAGGATTTAAGTTATTCATTCACATATCTCCGATGCGATGCGATGCGATCAATCGCAATCGTGTGATCGGGGCACTTTTAATAAATTCTTTTTGGTTAATTGAAAATTCTCCGATGCGACGCGCTTTATTATAAAACACTTTTCAAAAGGAAATAAACGTTTGTTTCACTTAAATGAGAAGAGTCTCTATATGGTAGACCCCACCATATCGCAATCGGAAATCGGAGAAAACCATTGATAATTCTTTTCGATTGAAACTCTCCGATGCGATATACCACCATATAATCGGAATTCGAAGAAGTTTGCAATCGCAATCGAAAATCGAAGAAATCTGTATTGTGATATCTATGTACCATTTTGAATACTTCCAATGCGATTTATATTTAATATACTACATTCATCACGTTGGAGGAATTCAAAATAGGTAATTTTATAATATTTCACAAGCGCCAAATCTCCAATTGTACGTTCAGCATTCAATAACAAATCGAATGATTATTGGTTTACGATTCTGTTTTGAATACGTGAGTGTGACCCAAACAAAATATTTAAGTGTTACACGGATTCAATATATAATGAATCATGAACCCATAATTTTTATAATCGTTCTTTTCAATTGCTTGTTTATCACGACTGAGAGGTTATTGCCTTGCAGAATCAAAGAACATCAAATCCTTTCATTCGCAGACCGAGGGAAACAATATCAGACACAGAAATGGTGAAGAGAACAAGGAGAATGAATACTGTTGTTGCCGCTAAGTTTGTTGAGAGTCCTACAGTCTCGAAGGAAAAACCAGTAAAACTGAAGCTAGCTACAGATACATCATGTCAAGGGCTAGGAAAAATGACATGGGAAGGAGTTTATAATCTGTTTAAGAGTGAAAACCCTAAAGTCACAGTAGCAAGGGTATTAGTTCCGGATGAAGATAACTTAGATTCCGACTCTGAGATTACTGAGAGAACCCTTGCGAATTCATTCCTACATCGAATTGCAGCCAGAGCAAACATCATTCCTTATTATGATGTGATTCAATGGGTCATCGATAGTGTAGAAATTAAGGACAGAATGTTTATTTCAGCTTCTGGAGCATCTTTTGGATCATTCAAAGCAGAAGACCTCAAAGCAATGTATCATCTTTCTGATCCATAGAAGGTCTATAGCAAATAATTTGTCAAAGAATTCGCTGACATTAATCAAGTTCAATTTGAACCTATCAAAGAATGGAGGAAAAATCCTGAAAAGCACAAAAATGAATCATCCGATATGTATTCAGTAGATTCTCTTTCACCCCCATACTGTTATGTTGCTGCCATGATGTGTAGATTATTTGGCAATAACAATTCTGCTAGGTTTTCTATACAAATGGTTCCTTTAATCCTAGCTGCTGTCAATTCTGAAATTATGGACTGGGCTGTTATTCTTTCTGATAGGATAGCTAATAGGATACTCGAATACATACAAGATAAAACCGTTGGAAATACCACTCCCTTTTTCTTCTGCGCTTATATTCTAGACACTCTTTGTTTTAATTCTGAGTTTTCCTTGTTAGGATGGAAATGGACTTCCAAAGATCCCACTCCGATTCATGTATATCATAAACTCCTTTGGAAAGTTCATTTCAAAGATCATGTGTATAGAATATGTCATGGTTTCCTTATTCCATTCTTTCAAACCATTTTTAATCGCTTTCCCCCTAGATTCTCCGATAAAGCTAAAGCTGACTTATCCTCATTAGGAGATTGGTTTGGAGAAGAAAATTTCACATATGTCAGGATTTTCGGGAGTATTGTGGAGCCCCATGTTCTCCCTCTTTTTGTTCCAGATAAAATTCTAGCCTAGGAAATCTCCCATCAATTGATAGTTGAAGGAATGTCCAGATCTCTGAGTAATAGCAAGAAAAGAATGTGACCATCGTTTCCATTCAATTGTAGACATTTTACTTTGAATGATTTCAAGCATGCAGAAAAGGAAGTCGCCAAAATAAAGGGTTTTAAATTGGCAACAATCCCAGGGAGACAGTATGATCCACAAAAGATAGCTTTTAATGCACTTCTTCAGTTTCGATTGCTCGGTTCGAGCATGAACCGGATGAATTTGATGATTTTTTTGTTTCATTAAATGACTTTTCTCAAGTTTATAATTTGGCCAAGTCCAAATTCCAGAAAGATGAAATGAGTAAATTTATGCTATTTAGAAGTCAAATATTGTTGAAAGTTCCTCTAGACCAATTGAGATTTCCTATACAAGGGTTAGAAACAGAGCATACATCTGGCAAAACAGCAGGAGAAACATCTACCAGTAAAGTCACTACACAATCGGCTACTAACCAACCCACTGTACATACTGAAAAGGTGAGCACTGATGGAAAACCTGATGTTCAGAAAGGGAATATTGATGGAAAATCCAATGTAAATACTGATCAGCAGTCCACAGCTCAAACAGAGAAAGAATTCACAAGTACTGATACTAATGTGCATAATCAAAAAGGAGGATCAAATAGCAAAACCATTGAGCAGGAAACAAATACAGAGAAATTAGATACACAACTTGGAGGAAACAAAACTACTGAGAAAATAGTAGACTCTGTTGATCTTAATGTTTCCTCACAATTGTTGAAACAATATAATCAATTTGTTCATCAATTAGGACTGCAGAATAATCCTGAAGAGAAAAATCCAGAAGATCAGGATGTTGAAATCATTCCTGAACATCCTACAGGACAAATTGAGTTGAAAATTGAGGAGATCCCTCCTCTGGATGTATTCTACAGCCCTAAACATAAGGCTGTTGTTAAAAAATAGAGAAAAAGAAGGAAGATGGATCAGGACACAATTTTTGCTTCACAGGAAGAATTCATGAGTATTGTTTATAAGAATGCTGAAGTGAATCCATCTGAGGATCTCACTAAGTTATCCCAATATGCAGGAGCATACAGTGCTGCGACAATAGATAAGGCTGTAGAGGTTTCTCAGTTAATGACCCAAAAAGATCTCCATATAGCTTTACTTGAAGAACAAGCTAATGAAAATCAGTAGAAGATTGGTTAATTGGAACAACAATTACAAGATCAAGAGCTCAGATCTAAAGAGCTAGAAGAACAACTTACCATAGAAAAGAAGAAAGTTGATGAACAGGCTTTAAGCAAACAGCAATAGTTGAATCAAGAAATTTCCAATCTGCAAAGTTTGTTGCAAAATGAGAAGAATACGAAGATTGTGCAAGAAAAAGAATTTCAAGCAGCTTTAGATAAGTTCAAGGATTTCCCTAAATTAAGTGAATTCAAATCCGAGGCTCTTGAAGTCAATAAACTGTTGTCTCGGCAGTTAAATGAATTTTGTACAAAATTAATACACGCAGAACCATTTTGTGATATCACATCATCCTTGATCCAGGACATGATTACTCTCAGGCAAGAAATTGATGAAGCTGATGAAAAGATTTCTGAATTTCTTACTTGGCAAGATATAGCAAAAGGAAGAGAAGCTAATCTTCCTAGGATAGAAGAAATATATAAAGATATCCTGTTTACAGAGTGGGAACATCAGTTAATGAAAGCTGAGAGAGCTATATCAAGAGCTAGAAGCATGATGGGTAATATAACGCAATTTATTAATGACAGCTTGTATGCAATTAATCTCATTTCAGATTGTGTTCCAGGAAGTTTTCCTAAAGTTAAAGAAACTAATTGTAGATGGAAAGAAGAAATAATGAATAAAAGTCAACAGATCAACAAGCTTCAAACCATATCTTGGGACAATATGTGGAATTATCTAATTAAGCCACACAATCAAAAAGTAGCTATTAAATTCCTATCAAATGATGTTGATTGTTTGATTCCAGAATTCTCTGATGCCATATACTCTGGACAGTTACATTCCAAGATGAGTCATCCATCGGAGGTCCAGGACATGCTGAAAATTTGCAACTTGGTTACATTGAACGAGAAGCAAAAGCAATGAATCAGTTCCCCAAAAGATAGTATTTCTGTTTTTTAGTTGATAGATTGTAGCAGTAGTAGTAGGATTCTGTTTTCATGTAAAGTCATATTTAAACCCCTCTCATGCATTGGAGAAATGGTCCGGAGTTGTAATATTTTTGACTTGGAGATTACATTTCTGTACTCCATTGCCTCTTATATTTTATAAAGGATCACATCTGGCGATTTTATGTGGAATTATCTTTAAAGTGTTGCATTTCTGTACCTTGGATTTGATTTTGCATCTGAATTACCGGATTAGAGTATCAGATTTCATTTGAAAGCTTTCAAGATGGATAAGGTATTTTTATCTATTCACTGTTGATTTCTTTTGTCATATGATATTCGCTTTAAAATTTTTTATCATTTATATATATTTGGTTTTCACAACGTTTCTTTATATATCATTTTTGAGTATAATTGAAATGTTATCTTTCATAAGTGTATGTAGATGATATACAATGATGAATACAATATGCTAATATAACTCTGTTTAATTTCTTAAATAGAGTTATCTTTATTTGTTTCTGCACATTTCAATTAAATGAAAATACATTTTTATGGTTATTTTTCAATTGGAATAATTTTAAGTTGTATTCACATATGATACCCGGGTTAATTTTAGAATTTCTTTATCAGTATTTAGATTAAATTAGATAGTTTCATTTCAGTTATTTAGTCCCATTTTCACTCATCCAAATCAACCCATCACCAACCCATTAGTTATAAGGAAACTAGTCCTTTCAATCCAGTCAGAGCCACCATACCAAACGGATAAGGAGCTGTCCTAAGGTCCCGACCGGGTGGTTTTCCCCAATGTTTGAAGCAGAGATTTTCTAGGCTTCAACATTTTTTTGGCGCTAGAAGGAGGGCCTGAGCTATGAATGGCAAGTGAGTTTTTATCCACAGGTCATTCTGAGAGCAAAACACCCTAATTAAATTCTTCAATTTATTTTGAATTACAAAATCCTGGAGAAGGAATTGAGAAGAATATTCAGACACCCACTACCAAAATCTCAAAACAATCAGACAACCGAAATCCTGAGTCTCCTGAAGTACAAGATTTAATCCATAAATTGAAACCATTCTCATTATCTCTAGATGAGTCTGAAATATCTGAAGGTAGTGTAAGCTCAGAATTTGTTTCTTCAAAACCTCTTACTAGACTACAAAGTGAAAAACTTGGTATTCCTCCAAAAGAATTCCCTTTACCTAGTAGAGTCAAAACAAGAAGAAATCAATTGGAATCAGAAAGTGATATAAGTTCTTCATCTCATATTAAACCACCTGTTTCCGAAACCCCAACTCAACAAAGTGCAATTGTTTCCACATCATCTGCTCAATCATCATCTATTCCAACAACTTCTGTTCCAACATCACCAGTCTCTACTACTTCTTCAACAGTTGTTACAATAATGGCACAGAGACCATGGGCTAGTCCAGGGGCTATCAACATGCCTATACCTTTACATGATTTACCTGACAATCCTAGAAAATGGCTTCCAAAGTTCAGTCCAGAGCTTAACATTTAAGTTGAAGAACACATCAATAACTTTATGCTGGTTGTAAATCTGAATGGAGTTGTAGAAGAAGATGTTGTAGTCAGACTATTCCCTTATACTCTTCAAGGGGCAGTAGGATCCTGATACTTTTCATTATCTTCAGGATCCATAACAAGTTGGGCCATTTTTGCAGATAATGTTTTAACCAAATTTGGAGATGACAGATCAATAGCTACTTTAATCAACGATCTCTCAAATTTGAAGACAGAACCCAAGGAGCCCATTAAAGATTTCAACGCTAGATTCAACAAAATCTTGAACAAAATCCACACAGATTCAAGGCCTAGTGAACAAGTCAGAAGTGAATGGTACATAACTACTTTGCCCTCAAACATAGCAATTTTTGTAGATAGAGCTGCAAAACCTACGTTAGCCGAGAATATGAAAGAGGCTACTGCAGTAGAAAAACGAATTATTTCTCTAGAAAATAAAAATGCTATTGAGGAAAGGAAATCTAAGAAGGTCAGCTTCAAAGATGATTCAAGGAAAAAATCCAAAGACCCATACGACATGGAAGGTTTACAGAAAGTTCTTAAAGCCATTCAAATGAAATGGTTGAAATAAAAAAACTAGCTGAAACTTCTACCAAAAAACCATTCCGAAATTTCAAAAGAAATCAAGTTGAAACTAAACCTCCCAATTCAATCTCTAATGCAGAATCAGAAGAGGAAGAATAAAAAGATACATCTCTAGTATCAGATGAAGAAGAAGAGAATAAAGAAATAGCTGAATTGCATGGAATGTGGGATTTTATTCTCCCTAATTCTGATAGTGAGGTAGATCAAGAAGCCATGATTGTAAGTACTAGGAGTAAATCTACATCGGAGCCTGTACAAACAGTTCCTAAAAAGAAAACTACAACTCCAAGTACCAAAGACAAATCCCCTGTAAAGAAAACTTCTCCATTACCTACTCAAAATCAGCCATCTTCTTCTAATCCTCCTACATCAACATCAAAGACTTTGGTGATATCAGATCCAATGGAATATAGCATTGTTGAAGACATGAAAAAGAGTAAAGCAAACATTTCCTTATATGAACTCAAAAAACTTAAATACCAGCAGAAGTTGCTATTAAAAGAATTAAATGCTACACCAATTGCTCCTTTACCAAGTGGTGTAGTTGCAAAAGCAGCTAAAGGGACTGGTAATCCACCAGACAAAGTAGATGCTACTGATGTTAGTATGAATCCTTTGTCGAAGTGTACGAAAAAGGACCACTTTAGCTATGCATAACTAATAGCCCTAACAACAAAAGTGGCTGCCGATATCTTCAGATCTGTGGTTAGTTAGACATAAAAGAGCTGCAAAAACCAGATCTATGCATGGAAAGACATTAAGCAGAAAAAGTAAGGGTTTGCTCCATATACCAATAGACAAGACAAGAACAATTTTTGAAAGAATTTTTATATTAATGGGGCACCTGGGAGGAAAACAAGAAGATGTATCCAATTCCCCTCAGTGGGATGGGTTCTTGGAAGTCCTCGGCACTTCAGATCTAAGATTTCTCTCTCTTGTTGGTGTAGAAGACCCACACAAAGAATGGAACTCAAAGGGAGCTCTTGCAGCAAATGGCAGAAAATGGTGACCAAGTGTATAGATCCAGAGTGATCTAATAGGCAACAAAAGGTGAAGAATGGTAGGAAAAACCCTCCTATTTATAACAAAATATTGAGTCATTCTAGATCTTGGTGCATGGGTTAACCAGATCTAGATCCACTTTTTATGGAATATTTTATTATTATTTGTTGGAGGGAAAAGGTATTTGACTTGGGTCAAATGCCTTAATTTGTCAAAAATAAATAAATAAATGATTTATTTATCTTTTTCAGGAAGCGGTTAGAAGATAATCAAATAAATAATGATTTATTTAATTATTTAAGGAAGTGGTTGAAATATAATTAAATAAATAGTGATTTATTTAATTATTTGTGGGCGATTTGGTCATATTTAACAAGGAATATTATCTAAATAAGGTTTAAATAATTATTCCTAGAAAATAATAAGATAAAAAAAGATTTATATAATTAATTTCTTTGATTTTGGGTTAAACATGACTGGGAATAATAATTGAATTATGGTTTAACTAATTATTCCATGAGGAAAATCAAACAAATATAGGTTTGTTTAATATTTCCTTTTGGGGTTTCCTGTTTTAACATAGTGAAAGCAATTTTACTTAGGGTAAAATTGGTCTTACATGGTGTACTTGGGTCCATCTAATGATAATAGGTTAGATGACCAAAAATTGGTGTAACAGATTTCCCCCCAGCGTGCGAGTGTTAAGAGAAAATCGTATGACCGAAGTACGTTGTAAGAACTCAATCACCAGACATCAAAAGGGAAGTCAGAGAGATGAATGTAAGGAAGAATAATGTGCTGAAGAACTAGACCCTGAGGAGACGAGACTTACAGTTGCGACAAGTCTCTTTTTATGAGTGGGTACCTGTGCTAAAGGTGGTGGGGGAGGCATACCTATGCCCGCCAAGACAAAGTACAAAAGAATAGTGCGTTTAGTAAACAAGGGATCGAACTGTAAAGTACAATTGGAATAATCAGGTATAATCATGAGCCGATAAAAATACAATGAGAATCCCACATACATGTCCCTGGGATAACAGCCAGGACTTGTACAATAATGTCTGAGTACATGAGATACAAATACAACCCAAATGCCCCCTGTAAATGGGGGAGGGCTCACAAAATCTGACTGATACATGCAAGTCGAAGAGGTGCTGCAAGTGGCTACGGCCAGCATCATCAAATATCTGGAGCTGCATCGAAGGCTGCAATGAAGAGGTCATCCGGGCATGTGGGGGGCTACCTGCAGGGCCACCCCCTCATGAGGGTTGAGACATCTCACACACACTCGGGGAATCATCAAGAGCTACTGCTGGATCACTAGACCATCAAGTATACGGATCTCGATCATGCTAAAAGGAGCTGGAGAAACAATCAAGCCAAAGGGAAAGGAGATATCCCTTTGCCTGATCCGAGGCATCGAACAAGAGTGGAAGCTGGAACCAAGGTACACAGCCCTCTAGACCTGGCTTCTGGAATGAATGAGCCGATGTCAACAGAAGGAGGTCTGCCATAGGTGAGGCAATGAGAGGTCCTCAACTAAGGCACGAGAGAAAAGATTAGAGCGACGGACAGACTGACACTAATGATGATAGTGAAGTGGAAAGGACTGAGTAGCTAATGGACGACTTCCCTTGCTAGAGCATAAAGGGCATGAATGACATGGCAGCAACTGACACAACATCATCATGGATGGGGGACAGTGACCGAAGGTCATAATGTGCGACAAGAGAGAGACCAAGCAATGAAGGATGGAGGGCCATAGTGGGGTACAAAGGGACTCGCATAGACTCCATGGAGGGAATGATGACTCAACTTGGATGCTCTAAACAAGGGCAACTCGATGGTGCTGCCACACAGTAAAGGCCCCAATGGGGGGACCACGGAAACATGAGTACATGATGGGAACTCATGACGAAAATCAACACAAACAAGGACAAGTAAGGGGGCAAGATGGTGCCCCAAGTACAAGTGTCGTAAGTGAGGAAATTCGATTTTTAGGAGGGGTGAAGTGACCCTTCTAGGACAAAATGTGTCCTGGTGGAGTATCAGATCTCAAAAAACTAACAGATACCCATTTGAGGGCTCGGTGAGAGCTTTCCAACGGTGCAAACATCTCATCAAATGGGGCTACAGTGTGGTTACAGCAGTCGAAAAAAGAAACAGGGGTTCTCTTTTAATAAGGCATTTTTCCCTCCAAAATCACTCATTTGCTATTATTGTTGTGGTGAATGTAGACAGGAGAGAAGGCCCTAAATCTTGTGGTGAACGTAGCGGACAAACCGACCGTTGGAATCACGATCTGTTAGTTGCAGGTAAGAGGTCTAACTTTTCTCTTGGATTTTGATGGATTACATTTTCAGTTTAGGGCCCAGAAATCCAGGAACAACCCCTCCTTCATCTCTACGGCCGGGTCACACTTTTTGGGGCAAAAAGTGCAACCCCTGAGAAGCAGGTTTTAGGCAGAAAAGTGTGACCTATCCCAGAAATGGGCAGAAAACTGCGACCTGGAAGATGAGGGGGTTTTGGTGCTGTTTGATGGCTGGAAGTTGGGTTTGTGTGTTTGGTTATGGTTTTCCCGATCTGTATGCCGACAAAAATGATGTGTTTGTGCAGGTATGGTAGATTTACGGGTCAAATGGAGAGAGAGAGAGCTGGGGACACTGCGGGCAGAGATCCAGGTGGATCAGGGCATCCGCCATGTATTGGCCATATTTGGGGTTCTCAAGTTTTTGGAGAACCCTTTGATGAGAGCAGGGGAACCGTTATCGGCGTCTTGACCACCGGCCATCGGGATCCGCATCGGGGGAGACCTCGTAGTGCAAAGCGGATCGAACCGATGGTCCAAGACGCCCATTTCCGGCGCCCGGCCCCCACCACTGGGGATGGTGGGAAACACACAGCTAGTGTTGCCGCGGGGGCGACATATCATGGAGTTCGTAGAACGCCATTGTTGACCGGGTCTCCAAGTCAAGGGGACTCGAATACCGATCGGGGATCTAGAGAGGCTAGAAACCCGTGCAGTGGTCGTAGTCGTGCTGCGAATCCTGGGCATCCAGGCGTTCCATCACATCACTGGAGGGTAGATGATGATAGTGGAAAGTGTGTTGGGTGGGACCTACTATGGGTGGGACCAGATGTTGTTGGTGTCGCTAAAGCAACAGTTGTCGCTATGCAGGCGGCAGGTGAACCATGACTGCTCATATGGGACTTTGTTGTGCGCTTTCTTCTTTGAGAAGATGCTGACCTTGAGGCCTTGTGTACAGCTTCCAGATGGGGGCCCGAGAGAGCCCAAGATGCGCCATTGGGGATGGCTACTATGCAAAGGAGGAGGAGGGGCGGTTGGGCAGGTGTTTCTACCGGAGTTTTTTTCCCATTGGGATCAGATGCCATTGTCCATAGACGACTATCCCTATAGTGGGATGAGCTACTGTGGGGATCCGGATCTGCCACTTCCGCCTGGTCGAGTCTGGGGGCCCGATGGTAGGTAACAGATTGCTATTCTTGTGTGGGCATGTTAAAGTTTTTGAATAGTAATTAATGGTACTGATTCATGGGCTTTTGGTATGCAGATATAGCACCGGTAAAACCGGCCGGATATATGGGACGACCGGCAGTGTCGGGAGCTACAGGTCCAAGTGGGTCGAGAGCGGCACAAAATGAGGATGCAACCGCCCTGCTGGAGGACATCTGCCGTAGATGCGAAAGGTTGTTGACCGGAGTATCAGAGCGCGGGTGGCAGGACTTAGACGACCAGTTCATAGAGCCATGTGTTGGTCTACCCGCGGAGTGGCGAGGTGTCATGCGGCGCATGGCGATGGCCGGTCAGGCTATGCGTGATCTACATGCTGCAGGGGCAGAGCCATTGGCCCGGGAGCCTCCAGATAGTGATTAGGGGAGGGGCATGTGGTGCCCCCTATGATGTATGTAGGGGCAAGTGGTGCCCCCAGTTTTGAGTTTTTTGTAACATGCTATGGGCATGTCATATGTATCAGAGTAGATGAACTCTAAACACATGTTTTTGCAACACATATTATGGATATGCATCGTTTTTTTTGATTATGCATGTTATTGCTCCCCAGAGGAAATGTGTGTGATAAATGCCAATCTAGAACATGGTTTGCATACTATCTACATAGTGATTCTCGTTCTCGAGGTACAAGGTTGAAAGTTATGGTTTCAAAATGCACGTATCAAGATTTTCACTCGTAAATAGCGCTTCTCCAAAACTACGTGTTGAGTGCACACGATAAACACCATTTAGTTGCATTACAAGAAGTAGGGAATCCAAACGAACGTAAGTGTGATGGGAGGATAAGGAAAGAGGGCATCGGCTAAGAGACCACACACTGCATCATATTCGGCCTGATTGTTGGTGGCAGAACCAATGCATACCCCATTAGAAAGGACAAGGGCATGCAAGGGGGTGAAGATGGCCCAACCTGCCGAGGCTATATTCCTGGAGTAACGACTTGCACCATCAGCGTAACCGATAAAGGGTGTGGAAGGGGGGTCCTGCAGAATGGTGTGACAAGACAACAAATGAGGGGAGGAAAGGAAATGATGGCAGCGTGAGTGCACAGAAGTCATCGAGCGGCGACCGCAGGAGGGAGTGCAAGGAGTAGGATGACCATTACTCATACAGGGTGGTATATGAGGGCTATCGGAAGTAAGGTGAGGACTCGGGCTGCGGAGGTAAACAGAGACACGGGTGGAGTGATCTCGTGTAGGAAAGGGGTGGTCAAGGGACACAGCAGGGGAGGATATAGATGGGCTAGGCTCCAAGTGTCTCGCAGAGGAGGATAGGTAAATAATGGTTACAGTGGACTCCGTCATCTGAACATCAGCGGGGGGAATGTCGATGGGAGCGGGGGAATCCTCAGGCTAGCCTAAGCGTACTGCGCGAGGATAGGAGAGGCGGATTGATTTTGTTCAACCTCATACTCTCGGATTACCTCTAAAGAGGCGCGGTAGTGCAACAGGTGAGGACAATGGTGGGAGTAATGGCCATGAACGCCGCACAAAGCACAGGGCTTGTTGGTGCGGAGAGTCTTGGGGTTCTTGGTTACGGACAGAGAAGGAATGGGGGCTTCAGGGACCGTAGACTCGGGGAGTGTGACTTTAACCATGGGCTGAATACGGGGCAAATCGGGACAAGCATGGGTGGCATGACCGGTGACATCACATAAGGCGCAAGGCTTCGCGGGCAGAGAAGGGGCCAGGTCAGTCGTGGTAGTCTTGTCTCTGGGTGCCCCCTTGCGAGCTTTTCCTTTCTTCCCGGGAGCCGTCACGATAGGAGAAGGGTCCTGTGGAGGTGCTGGGGGCACAGTGGCAACGGAGGAAGCTAGGGGGACCGGTTGAACCAGTGTCAAATCTATATAGGGCTTGGGATGACCAGGAGGGGTGGCGGCTGGGGGATCAAGGTACCAGACCGGTATGCCCAAGGTCAAGTTAGGGAGAGCGAGGGTGGCCATGACGGGGATAGAATATACTCCGGGAGGGGGAGCTAGGAAAGGGATCTGCCCAGTAGGGTAATGACCAGGAGGGACGGCTTCGAGATGGTTAAGGCCAGGAGGAACCAATCCAAGAGGATAAAGGGGTTCAGGGATACCAGTTGTAGGGGTAGGGCCAGAAGGAGGAGGTTCGGCTGGCTGAGATGAATGGCTAAGAGTGGGTTGTGGAGGGCGAGGAGGAGGTTGCTGACTAGTCGAGGCAGGCCGCTTACGGGCAGCCTGGGATGATTGCATCATGCAAACATTCGATGAGTTGGGATCAGTGACAGGAGGGGGGGGAAGGTTAGGGAAAGTTCCAAGCAGGGAGGAATCTTTGTAAACGTCGGGGGAGACACTAGTCAAGGAATCAACGGTTTTCTTGTTGGCTACAGAAGAGATGGTCGTCTCAGGGGAGGTCTGAGATTTTGGCTCATGATATGTCAACTGGTCAATGGTGACTATCTTTCCATTATGGGGGAAATACATCTTGCGAAAGACCGCGGATGGGATAGCAGACATAGCATAGGTGTAGCTTCGCCCCAATAGAATGTTGTAATCTAGCGGGGCGTCGATGACTTCGACGCCAACGCAAACAGTCTTACCGGCGAGGGTGATAGGACAATTACGAAACAGGCCAATGGGCTGGGAGGCATGACCGTCCCACGCTCGAAGGGTGATCGTGGAAGGGGCCAGTTCAGGGGATCTGAGTTGCTTCCAAACCGAAGTGGACATCACACAGGTGGATGCCCCCTCATCAATGATACACCGGGACACGTTGGCATTCCGGATTTTGAGTGGGATTTGGAAGGCGACGGAAGGAGGGAGAGGAGGATGGTCCGATTGAGTGGCATCGAAAACAATCATTTGGTCGTCAGCAGGATCTACAGTGCCCACGGCAGATAGTAGAGCCTTCTTTTGGGAAGGGCACGACTGGAGGAGTTCCAGTGTGGAAATGGCAGCAGGAGATTTCGCCAAATCATCTACTATGCTATACGAATGAGCAGCTCGACCGGAAGCAGCATTTCGACGTAATGATCCCTTAGGAATCTTGGTATGGACCTCAACTTTGGGTTGAGGGATATGTAAGGGGCCACTGGGTGTCGAAAGAGGCTCTGTAGAACCTGAAGAAGGAGACTCGAGGGCAGACTGAGCAGGAGGCTTGGGGTACTGGAGAGACCGAGTTTGGAGGTGAAGATCGACGGACGGGTTAGGATCGGAGTGCATCATAAGGATCTGGTAATGAGAGGAACTAGAAAGGGAAGGGGGGGTGGCTACCTGGCTGTCGGGCGGTTGGGTAGCCATGAATCCTTGCTGAGGGAAAGGATCAGTAAACACAGCTGGTTGGGTGGTGGCCACATTAGGAGGAGCATGAGGGGAGGCGTGTTGTCTGCGAAATGTGGCTTGAGACTCCCACATCTGCCGCATCTGGGGTATGAGGGGACAATCGTGGGTGTAATGACCATAAACACCGCAACACGAACAAGGCTTACTTGTGCGAAGCGGCCTATCCAGCTTGGGCTGAGTGCCTTGTTGCTGGTTGGTAGTGTTAGGGTCCACACCAGGATTGGGCCCACGGGTACCAGGGGCAGATTGATTTGGATTGCCTCTCCGCCTTCTTTGATAAGAAGGGGGATTAGTCGCACCCTGCTGTGCAAATACTTGCCCTGGAGGGGGCTGTAGGTGCTGGTGCTGGGTTTGAGGAGGCAAGGGAGGAGGAAGCGCATATGCCGGAGGAGCTGGCGCACCAGGCTGTGGATAAGGGTAATGGGTAGGTTGGGCAAAAGGAGGAGGCATGCCGTATCCTGGGTACATGCTACTGGGAGGGGGAAGAGTGCTGGAGGAGCTGGCCCCTCTATGAGGGATACCATAGCCCATAGGAGGTTGAGCGTACGGATGGGAAAGGGCTCCAACGATACCGTCGACGGAATGAGATTCCCCCGGGGTGTTAGCGCCACCGGGCCTAGGGAGGTCAGGAAGAACGGTTTAAACATAACCAGATTGAGCATAGATCAGGTCATATTTCAAGGCTATTTGGAGGGCGGCTTCTTTGGTTTGAGGAAAATGGGAGGCGACATCCTTGCCGATGGGAGCCGGAAGGGTGCGAATGAACCAGTCCATATAAACCCAATCTTCGAAGGGAGGGGCTCGACATAAGCTCCATCTTCTTCGCCATTCCTGAACATGGGTAGAAAGGCGGGTTGAAGAGGATTGCTTGAAGGAATTCAAGAGCTCTGTGCCAGTGTCGTATCGGAGAGGGAGCTGGAAATAAGACAAAAAGGCCTGAGCAAGGGTCGCAAATGTGGTATGGGAAGAGGTGGCTTGTTCAACATACCATTTGGAAGCTTCGCCGGTAAGCGTGCGTTGGAAAAAATGAAGACGGATGGAGTCATCGGTAATATAATTGGAGGAACACCACATGTGGAAAGATCGGACATGATTGGTTGGATCTTCACCAGCTTGGCCTTCGAATTTAGGGATGTCGGAAGGGAGCTTGGTTGGCATGGCAGGCCAACCAACATCGTGGTGGATGGGATCGTTGATCAACTGATTGAAATCGAGGAGGCTGAGGCCTGCAATGTACGGCAGCAATGGGGTGGCCGGAGTCATTCCTGTGGTGGTTCCGCTAGTATTTGGGCCGGCATTAGGGCCGGGGGAATCGCTAGCGTTAGGCCCTGGACCAGACATGGTGGTAGGGGGAGAACCAGGAGGAGAAGGGGAACCCGATGAATCAGGAGAGGAGTCGGAGTGCGGACTCGGAGGAGGACTGGCTCGACGACGGCAAGTCGGAGTAGGTCGATCGACCGGAAACTAAGGGTGAAGGCCAAGAAGTCTCTGGGAAAGGCGCCTTGGGGGCGCAATGATGACAGGAAGAAGGAAACCGATAGGGGCAGAAAGGGACAGAATCAATTAAGGTCAAGGGCAGAAAAGGTGTAGTGACAATTTATTTTAGAGTCTTTTCTAGGTGGTGTTAACCAGGCGCTTCTTCGCTTACGGTCAGTGTGTGGCGTGCGTTAATTTTAATTTTTAAACCCTTTCCATTTTGAGAGCAAGAAAAAAGTGTGCTGTGTAGATGAAAATAAACTTACAGAGAACAGTATATAATGCTGAAATAACATAAAAATAACAGCTACTTATGCATCTATCTAACCCAAGAAGGCGGGTCTCTCAAAACTAATCTGAAAAGAAAGGGAAAAATCTAGGCGAAACACACGGAAAAGAGGCCAATAGATCTAAGGTCAAAAGGGATAGGGATCTAAAGGATAAAGCTGCTGAAAAGAGGTGCAGATCACAGCCAAAAGACAGAGGCAAGGTGGCTGGAAAAAGGAAGGAAATCAGCAAAAAACGGAGGGGGCAAGGTGGAGGCCCTAAAAGTAGATCCAAACAAATCTTCAGGAGGTGATTTGAGAGGTAGAAGAGCTGATTTCAATGGATCTGAAAGGGAGGTAACAGATCTGGAAAAAAGGAGGCTGAAGCTCTGAAAAACAGACGGCTGAAACAGCTAAAACTCTTCCACAAAAAGTGGAGGGTACTAAAGCCCTAGGGGGTTAGGTTCCCACTTAGATGAGTAAAAACAGATCAGAACTTGGTCAAAGCGGGCTGAGACAGAGGCTGGAAAACCCTGACAGAAGCTGCAGCAGAACCCAGAAAAATTGCAGAAAAATCACTGAAAAACTGGTAGGTCGCAGTTTCTGACCTGTTTTCAATGCAGGTCGCAGAAAAAGGGTATAAAAGTGCGACCTAGAGGTCCAGGTCGTAGTTTTTGGGCCAAAAAGTGCGACCCCCCATTCCGGTTGTCTCGGCGGCAGATTTTCAGAAAAGTTGCCGTCTCAGTTGCGGTTGGTGTCGCTTACCTGCGCAATAGGGCCAGAAACACACGGAAGTTAGAAATTTTAATGTTTTAGGGTTTTATGTGAGAAAAACAACATAAAAATAGGAAAAATAAATAGCTGAAAAGAAGCCCTAGGGTCTGAAGTAGCTGGATATGCAGGAATATGAAAAACGACAGCGGTCGTAATTTAAAACCCGCGTGGAGTCGCCATTTGTTAGTATGAATCCTTTGTCGAAGTGTACGAAAAATGACCACTTTAGCTACGCATAACTAATAGCCCTAACAACAAAAGTGGCTGCCAATATCTTCAGATCTGTGGTTAGTTAGACATAAAAGAGCTGCAAAAACCAGATCTATGCATGGAAAGACATTAAGCAGAAAAAGTAAGGGTTTGCTCCATATACCAATAGACAAGACAAGAACAATTTTTAAAAGAATTTTTATATTAATGGGGCACCTGGGAGGAAAACAAGAAGGTGTATCCAATTCTCCTCAGTGGGATGGGTTCTTGGAAGTCCTCAGCACTTCAAATCTAAGATTTCTCTCTCTTGTTGGTGTAGAAAACCCACACAAAGAATGGAACTCAAAGGGAGCTCACACAGCAAATGGCAGAAAATGGTGACCAAGTGTATAGATCCGGAGTGATCTAATAGGCAACAAAAGGTGAAGAATGGTAGGAAAAACCCTCCTATTTATAACAAAATATTGGGTCATTCTAGATCTTGGTGCATGGGTTAACCAGATCTAGATCCACTTTTTATGGAATATTTTATTATATTTGTTGGAGGGAAAAGGTATTTGACTTGGGTCAAATGCCTTAATTTGTCAAAAATAAATAAATAAATGATTTATTTATCTTTTTAAGGAAGCGGTTAGAAGATAATCAAATAAATAATGATTTATTTAATTATTTAAGGAAGTGGTTGAAAGATAATTAAATAAATAGTGATTTATTTAATTATTTGTGGGTGATTTTGTCATATTTAACAAGGAATATCATCTAAATAAGGTTTAAATAATTATTCCTAGAAAATAATAAGATAAATAAAGGTTTATCTAATTAATTTCTTTGATTTTGGGTTAAACATGACTGGGAATAATAATTAAATTATGGTTTAACTAATTATTCCATGAGGAAAACCAAACAAATATAGGTTTGTTTAATATTTCCTTTTGGGGTTTCCTGTTTTAACATAGTGAAGGCAATTTTACTTAGGGTAAAATTGGTCTTACATGGTGTACTTTGGTCCATCTAATGATAATAGGTTAGATGACCAAAAATGGTGTAACAACCGATATAAACTTCACTGGAGAAAGACTAAAATTCTCGTACCTCTCCTTTTCTTTTGACTTATGAAATGTACAATAAGAATCGCATAATTGTTTAATTGATTCTGAGCATCCTCTAATATAATACTTTTAGCCTGTACAAATTGAATATTGAACCACAAAAATCAAAGTGCTCATATTGCTATCAAGTTCAATTGGATCGCTCTAAAGTTCAAGTGGTAGGAGAAATCAATTCAGTTACTATCAGACTAGCTTCCGATCCTAGGATTGTCCAAAGAATTGATATTTTGATTGCAGATATTCCTGAATTCTATGGATTAGTCTTAAGCAGGGACTGGTCTGTGAAACTTAATGGTTATATCGCAACTGATTATTCACATATGTGGCTTCCTTACAAAGGGAAACCAAATCAAATCAAAGTTGAACTAAAAAAACATATGATGCACACTGTCACTAAATTTGAACAATCTAATGAACCTGTGGCTTTCAACAACAATATTCTTGGAGGTTATTCTGCTGAGTCATTCCTTGGAAACTTCAAAGCACCACAATCACCCTTTTCTATAAATACTTTTGTTTCTCAAATAGAAAAATTTTCACAATCTGATTCTTCCAGAATTGTAAATATTTCTGATATAATTGTAGATAAGCCAATAGATAAATATTTATTTTGGACATTATATTTTGATGGATCAAAATCTAGTGATGGAGCTGGAGCAGGATGCATCTTAATTGATCCAGATGGAGAGAAAACCATGCTATCATGTAGGTTAGAATTTGAGTGTACAAATAATACTGCAGAATATGAAGCCTTGATTCAAGGACTTTATAAAGCTATAGGGTTAGATGTTAAATACTTGAAAGTCTTATGATTCTTTAAATTGTCATAAAACAAGTTAGGTATACTATCCATTGCCTTTCGTGACATCTTAAACACTATCAAACCCTAGTGCAAGATCTTACCACTCATTTTTTAGCATTCAATATTTCTTCTATTCCTAGGAATCAAAATACATCAGCTGATTTGTTAGCTAATGTTGCATCCAAACTCCTTCCTGCTGAAGATTGCTGTCCTGATAGGTTTTCAGTAGAATTGATTTTTCGACCATCTGTTCCAGATAATATCACAAATTGGAGAGTATTTTACCATGATCAAGACATTTTGAATTTCATGACTTCAGAGAAATCATATTATGAACAAATTATTGATGAGGATGATCATGATTTGCAAATTGCCTCAAAAGGTATTGAAAATCCCATTCCAAAATCTGTTGTTAAATTGGAGGACTTATATGATATAAAAGATAGATTCAAGAAAGTTACCAATGCTAAACTTCAAAGTTCCACTTTGAAGTTTGAATTAGTAAATCTTGGCTCTGACTCTAATCCTCAAAATATTAATTTAGGACTCAATTTAACTCCAGAGGAAAGGAATGTTTTCATTAAACTTCTGAGTAGGTATAAAAATATATTTTCTTGGAATTATGATGATTTAAAAACGTATGATACTTCTGTTATTCAACACACAATTCCAATGCTTCTTGATATTAAACCTGTTCAACAGAATTTAAGAAAGATTCATCTAAATCTCGAAGGTCAAATCAAATCAGAACTTAATAAACTTTTAAAAGCCAAAATCATTTTTCCTGTAAGGCATTCCAATTGGGTTTCCAATATGGTACCTGTAAGGAAGAAGAATGGTGATATAAGAATCTGTATTGATTCTAGAAATTAAACAAGGCATGTTTAAAAGACAATTTCCCATTGCCAACCATGGAACAGATACTTCAAAAGGTAGCTGGTTCTGAACTCATGTCATTTCTTGATGGATTTTCAGGCTATAATCAAGTTTTAGTTCATCCAGATGACAGATTGAAAACAACTATCAGAACCAAATGGGGAACCTATGCTTATCAGAAAATGCCTTTTGGTCTAATAAATGCAGGAGCAACTTCCATTAAGAGCCATGGACATAGCATTTAAAGGTCTGATCAATAGATCAGTTGTTATTTATCTTGATGACATAACAGTATTTTCAAAAAAGAGAGCCAATCATCTACATGATCTAAAGCAAATATTTGAAAGATGTAGAAGGTTTGGTATTTCCTTAAATCCAAATAAATATTTCTTTGCTTTGGATGAAGGACAACTCTTAGGATTTGTTGTGTCAAAAGATGGTATATATATTGATCCAGATAAAGTGAAAGAAATTTCTGATATTTCTTTACCTCATAACAAAAAATCCATGCAATCATTTCTTAGGCAAATCAATTTTGTAAAAAGATTCATTCTCGGTTTCTCTCAAATTGTTTTACCTATGCAAAATATGATCAAGAAAAATTCAGTATTCAAATGGAGGCATAAAGAGAAAGAAGCCTTTGAGGCAATCAAACAAGCAATCATTAATGCGTCAGCATTGAATACCCTTGATTTTTCTAAAGATTTTACTTTGTATACTTTGGCCACCGAAACATCCTATGCTGCTGTTTTGACACAGCTCAATGATCAGAAAATTGAGGCACCAATTTCTTTCTTTAGCTCAAATCTGCGAGTTGAGCTTAATTATTCCGATGTTGAAAAACAAGTCTTTTTCGTGTTTAAATCAATCAAACATTTCAGACCTTTTCTCTTGAAAACACATACAAAAATTATTGTCCCATTCTCTGCAGTAAGACAATTATTAATTCAAAAAGAAGTAGGAGAACAGAGATCTAACTGGGTAACAGCCTTGCAAGAATATGATATTGATATTAAGCCAGCTAAGATTTTTAGAGGACAAGGTTTTTGCAGATTATTGGTAGGAGCTCATAACATACCAGAAAATCAAGATCCAAACAATGATATTCAAGTTAGTCATATAAGTATTACAGATTTTGAATCTCAGTATGCTGATCTCATCTATTACTTGAAAAATGGGTATGCTCCTTCTAATCTCAGCTATAAGAATTAAGATTGAAGGCTATTAAATATGAGATCATTGATAATGTGTTATTCAGAAAGAATTATGATTCAATCCTATTAAGATGTCTTGAAAAGACTGAAGCTGAAAAGGTGTTGCAGGAATTGCATGATGGACAAGCAGGAGGTCATTTTGGAGGTGATACCACTGCTCACAAAATAATTCATGTTGGTTATTATTGGCCTACCCTTTTTAAAGATACACATGATTATGTAAGGAAGTGTAAAATTTGTCAAACTGCTAGTGGAAGAAAAAAGAAACCAACTTTTCCTTTGCAACCAGTAAATATTGAGCAACCATTTGAGCAATGGGAGCTTGACATTATTGGTGAGATAGTACCTTATTCTTCCAAACAGCACAAATACATCCTTATAGCAACAGATTACTTTACGAAATGGGTAGAAGCAATCCCTTTGAAGGTAGCCAATTCTGATACAATCATTGATTTCATAGATCAATTCATCATAACTAGGTTTGGTGTACCTAACACTCTTGTCTTTGATAATGCATCTTATTTTTCCTGAAACATTATAATGGAAATTGCAATAAAAAGAGGTTTTAAATTGAAATATTCAGCAAATTATTATCCACAAGGTAATGGTTTAGCTGAATCCACTAACAAAAATCTTATCAAAATTATTAAAAGGACCATTGATCAAAATCAAAAGAATTGGCACAAGTCTTTAATATTTGCACTATGGGCTGATCGTATTACTCAAAAAGCTTCAATAGGAACTTCACCTTTCAATTTGGTTTATGGAAAAGAAGCTATGATACCATCAAATCTAACTCTCCCATCATTAGCCCTAGTGCAATTTATTGAAGAAAATCCTTCTTCATCCACTCAATTGAGATACGATCAAATCCTTAAATTAAAAGAAGATAGAGATAAAGAAAAAATTATTCATGAAAAACATCAACAGCTTGTAAAATCTTCTTTTGATGCAAGTTCTACCAGCTCAAAGATTTTGTCAATTGGTGATCTTGTTCTGAAATGGAATAAATTACATGAATAAAAAGGTAAGCATACCAAGTTTCAGAAAATGTGGCTTGGACCATTTCAGATTACTGAAAATATAGGCTCAAATACATTCATACTCCAAGATTTAACAGGAAAGAGAGAATCTCTTCCTGTAAATGGGCTTGTCTTGAAGAAATTATTTTCATAAGGAGGTAACCCCTTCTTACTTATACATATTCCTTTCTGCAAAGTTTTTAATTGTTTTTACAAATAAAGGTTGTTAATAATTCTCTAATTCACTGTTTACTATTAAGAAAATTTCTTAAGAAGAATATTATAAATATTTATTTTGTGTAAATAAGAATTTTTAAAGAGATGATCACAGTCTTTGGATAGTTTAAAATAAGATGTTAAAATTTGAAATATTATTCTAATCATTTGCATGATCTTTTGAAAACTTACAAGTTTGGCTGGGAGCGCAGAAATGTTATCTATAAAAGTAAATATTTTTCAAAGTCTTGGTACTCAAGAAACTCTGAAAATTGTCATCCATTGATTCTTAAGGATAAAACTAGTTCACCTCATCCATTTAAGGTGTGATTTTTTAGAATGTAATTCTAAGAAATTATATGAAAATTTTAAGAGATAAGAGGTCTCATCACGAGCCTTCTTACCATGTTCATAAGAAGTAATAAAACTGACATTACCAATACTGCATATCAAAACAGGGTAATGGCTTATAAATATAAGACAAGGGGTCTCATCACGAGCCAGCTTGTTCAGTTTAATTACAACTAGTGAATGGCATTGTTATTAACTCGCTACCAAACTAGAACAATGGCTCCTAAAAATAAAAAATAAGTAAAAGACAAAAACATGAGATAAAATGTCTTATGAATTTATCTTTTAAAAAGTCAGAATTTTAATTGGATGGGACAATGAATAAGTTAATGGTTAAAAGGTAACCCTGGAGACTATGAACGTTTGCAAGCAGCAGAGGAAATGCCTATGACAATAGAGTATATTATAAAAACCGGACTTGGAGAAATCCACTTACTCCATTATTAACACCAATCAAAGCTTGAGATAACCCAAAAATATTTTTATTCTCAAGAAATTAGAAAGAAATTGTAAGTAATTTTTATTCTTTTTCATAGTTAGATTTTTTTTTTTATTATCCTAAGATAGTTTTCATTATCTATAAAATCTTTACTTACTAGAAATATAGTATTCATTTTATTTTTTCAGAGATAATTGTTTCTTTCAGTGAATCACCAATTGTTGTACTGTACAACAACCCTCCTTTTTTCCGAAATTTTAAAATAAAATTCATTTAGAAATAGGGTCCCTTTTTTCTTCTTTTAATATAGGAATAAAAGACTTAGAAATAAAGATTCATTGTTTTGAAAGACTCATTGCATATCTTTGTTATCAAGGGTGTACAAACAAATACAACATTCAAAAAATTATGATCCGATCAAATATAAAAGACTTTATTATAGAAAATAAATCAATTGCAAAAGTCCCATGAACAGTAATCGGAAATCAGAAATCGGAAAAATCTTTGAGAGAAGCTTTACATAAATGTTCAAAATCTCCGATGGGATTAGTCCAATCGAAAATCTCCAATCACAAAGGATTTAAGTTATTCATTCACATATCTCCGATGCGATGCGATCAATCGCAATCGTGTGATCGGGGCACTTTTAATAAATTCGTTTTGGTCAATTGAAAATTCTCCGATGCGACGCGCTTTATTATAAAACACTTTTCAAAAGGAAATAAACGTTTGTTTCGCTTAAATGAGAAGAATATCTATATGGTAGACCCCACCATATCGCAATCGAAAATCGAAGAAAACATTCATAATTCTTTTCTATTGAAACTCTCCGATGCGATATACCACCATATAATCAGAATTCAAAGAAGTTTGCAATCGCAATCGGCAATCGGAGAAATCTGTATTGTGATATCTATGTACCATTTTGAATACTTCCGATGCGATTGATATTTAATATACTACATTCATCACAAAGGAGGAATTCAAAATAGGTAATTTTACAATATTTCACAAGCGCCAAATCTCCAATTGTATGTTCAGCATTCAATAACAAATCGAATGATTATAGGTTTACGATTCTGTTTTGAATACGTGAGTGTGACCCAAACAAAATATTTAAGTGTTACACGGATTCAATAAATAATGTATCATGAACCCATAATTTTTATAATCATTCTTTTCAATTGCTTGTTTATCACGACTGAGAGCTTATTGCCTTGCAGAATCAAAGAATGCCAAATCCTTTCATTCGCAGACCGAGGGAAACAATATCAGACACAGAAATGTCGAAGAGAACAAGGAGAATGAAGACTGCTGTTTCCGCTAAGTTTGTTGAAAGTCCTACAGTCTCGAAGGAAAAACCAGTAAAACTGAAGCTAGTTACAGATACATCATGTCAAGGGCTAGAAAAAATGACATGGGAAGGAGTTTATAATTTGATTGAGAGTGAAAACCCTAAAGTCATAGTAGCAAAGGTATCAGTTCCGGATGAAGATAACTCAGATTCTGACTCTGAGATTACTGAGAGAACACTTGCGAATTCATTCCTACATCGAATTGCAGCCAGAGCAAACATCATTCCTTATTATGATGTGATTCGATGGGTCATCGATAGTGTAGAAATTAAGGACAGAATGTTTATTTCAGCTTCTGGAGCATCTTTTGGATCATTCAAAGAAGAAGACCTCAAAGCAATGTATCATCTTCCTGATCCGCAGAAGGTCTATAACAAAGAATTTGTCAAAGAATTTTCTGACAGTAATCAAGTTCAATCTGAACCTATCAAAGAATGGAGGAGAAATCCTGAAAAGCACAAAAATGAATCATCCGGTATGTATTCAGTAGATTCTCTTTCACCCCCATACTGCTATGTTGCTGCCATGATGTGTAGATTATTTGGCAATAACAATTCTACTAGGATTTCTATACAAATGGTTCCTTTAATCCTAGCTGCTGTCAATTCCGAAATTATGGACTGGGCTGTTATTCTTTCTAATAGGATAGCTAATAGGATACTCAAATACAGACAAGATAAAACCACTGGAAATACCACTCTCTTTTTCTTCTGCACTTATATTCTAGACGCTCTTTGTTTTAATTTTGAGTTTCCCTTGTTAGGATGGAAATGGACTGCCAAAAGTAGAACTCCGATTCATGTATATCATAAACTCCTCTGGAAAATTCATTTCAAAGATCATGTGTATAGAATATGTCATGGTTTCCTTATTCCAGTCTTTCAAACCATTTTTAATCGCTTTCCCCCTAGATTCTCCGACAAAGCTAAAGCTGACTTATCCTCAATACGAGATTGGTTTGGAGAAGAAAAATTCACATACGTCAGGATTTTTGGGAGTATTGTGGAGCCCCATGTTCTCCCTCTTTTTGTTCCAGATAAACTTCTAGCCCAGGAAATCTCCTATCAATTGATAGTTGAAAGAATGTCCAGATCTCTGAGTAATAGCAAGAAAAGAATGTGGCCATCATTTCCATTCAATTGTAGACATTTTACTTTGAATGATTTCAAGCATGCAGAAAAGGAAGTCGCCAAAATAAAGGGTTTTAAATTGGAAACAATCCCAGGGAGACAGTATGATCCACAAAAGATAGCTTTTAATGTTACTTCTTCAGTTTCGATTGCTCGATTCGAGCATGAACCGGATGAATTTGATGATTTTTTTGTTTCATTAAATGAATTTTCTCAAGTTTATAATTTGGCCAAGTCTAAATTCCAGAAAGAAGAAATGAATAAATTTATGCTTTTTAGAAGTCAAAGATTGTTGAAAGTTCCTCTAGACCAATTGAGAGTTCCTATACAAGGGTCAGAAACAGACGATACATCTGGAAAAACAACAGGAGAAACATCTACCAGTAAAGTCACTACACAATCGGCTACTAACCAACCCACTGTACATACTGAAAAGGTGAGCACTGATGGAAAACATGATGTTCATAAAGGGAATACTGATGGCAAATCCGATGTAAATACTGATTAGCAGTCCACAACTCAAACAGAGAAAGAATGCACAAGTACTGATACTAATGTGCATAATAAAAAAGTTGGATCAAATAGCAAAACCATTGAGCAGGAAACAAATACAGAGAAATCAGATACACAACTTGGAGGAAACAAAACTACTGAGAAAATAGTAGACTCTGTTGATCTTAATGTTTCCTCACAATTGTTGAAACAATATAATCAATTTGCTCATCAATTAGGACTGCAAGATAATCCTGAAGAGAAAAATCCAGAAGATCAGGATGTTGAAACTATTCCTGAATATCCTACAGGAAAAATTGTGTTGAAAATTGAGGAGATCCCTCCTTTGGATGTATTCTACAGCCCTAAACATAAGGTTGTTGTTAAAAAACAGAGAAAAATAAGGAAGATGGATCAGGACACAATTTTTGCTTCACAGGAAGAATTCATGAGTATTGTTTATAAGAATGCTGAAGATAATCCTTCTGAGTATCTCACTAAGTTATCCCAATATGCAGGAGCATACAGTGCTGCGACAATAGGTAAGGCTGCAGAGGTTTCTCAGTTAATGACCCAAAAAGATCTCCATATAGCTTTACTTGAAGAACAAGCTAATGAAAATCAGCAGAAGATTGCTCAATTGGAACAGCAATTACAAGATCAAGAGCTCAGATCTAAAGAGCTAGAAGAACAGCCTGCCACAGAAAAGAAGAAAGTTGATGAACAGGCTTTAAGCAAACAGCAACAGTTGAATCAAGAAATTTCCAATCTGCAAAGTTTGTTGCAAAATGAGAAGAATACGAATATTGTGCAAGAAAAATAATTTCAAGCATCTTTAGATAAGTTCAAGGATTTCCCTAAATTAAGTGAATTCAAATCCAAGGCTCTTGAAGTCAATAAATTGTTGTCTCAGTAGTTAAATGAATTTTGTACAAAATTAATACAAGAAAAACCATTTTGTGATATCGCATCATCCTTGATCCAGGACATGATTACTCTCAGGCAAGAAATTGATGAAGCTGATGAAAATATTTCTAAATTTCTTACTTGGAAAGATACAACAAAAGGAAGAGAAGCTAATCTTCCTAGGATAGAAGAAAGACATAAAGATATCCTGTTTACAGAGTGGGAACATCAATTAATGAAAGCCGAAAGAGCTATATCAAGAGCTAGAAGCATGATGGGTAATATAACGCAATTTATTAATGACAGCTTGTATGCAATTAATCTCATTTTAGATTGTGTTCCAGGAAGTTTCCCTAAAGTTAAAGAAACCAATTGTAGATGGAAAGAAGAAATAATGAATAAAATTCAACAGATCAACAAGCTTCAAACCATATCTTGGGACAATATGTGGACTTATCTAATTAAGCCACACAATCAACAAGTAGCTATTAAATTCCTATCAAATGATGTTGATTGTTTGATTCCAGAATTCTCTGATGCCACATACTCTGGACAGTTACATTCCATGATGAGTCATCCATCGGAGGTCCAGGACATGCTGAAAATTTGTAACTTGGTTACATTGAACGAGAAGCAAAAGCAATGAATCAGTTCCCCAGAAGATAGTATTTCTGTTTTTTATTTGATAGATTATAGCAGTAGTAGTAGGATTCTTTTTTCACCTAAAGTCATATTTAAACCCCTCTCATGCATTGGAGAAATGGTGCGGAGTTGTAATATTTTTGACTGGGAGATTACATTTCTGTACTCCATTGCCTCTTATATTTTATAAAGGATCACATCTGGTGATTTTGTGCGGAATTATCTTTAAAGTGTTGCATTTTTGTACCTTGGATTTGATTTTTCATCTGAATTACTGGATTAGAGTATCAGATTTCACTTGAAAGCTTTCAAGATGGATAAGGTATTTTTATCTATTCACTGTTGATTTCTTTTGTCATATAATATTCGCTTTAAAATTTGCTATCATTTATATATATTTAGTTTTTACAATGTTTCTTTATATATCATTTTCAAGTATAATTGAAATGTTATCTTTCATAAGTGTATGTAGATGATATACAATGATGAATACAATATGCTAATATAACTCTGTTTAATTTCTTAAACAGAGTTATCTTTATTTGTTTCTGCACATTTCAATTAAATGATAATACATTTTTATGGTTATTGTTCAATTGGAATAATTTTAAGTTGTATTCACATATGATACCCAGGTTAATTTTAGAATTTCTTTATCAGTATTTAGATTAAATTAGATAGTTTCATTTCAGTTATTTAGTCCCATTTTCACTCATCCAAATAAACCCATCACCAACCCATTAGTTATAAGGAAACTGGTCCTTTCAATCCAGTCGGAGCCACCATACCAAACGGATAAGGAGCTGTCCTAAGGTCCCGACCGGGTGGTTTTCCCCAATGTTTGAAGCAGAGATTTTCTAGGCTTCAACATTTTTGGTGCTAGAAGGAGGGCCTAAGCTATGAATGGCAAGTGAATTTTTATCCACGGGTCATTCTGAGAGAAAAATACCCTCATTAACTTATTCAATTTCTTCTGAATTACAAAATCCTGGAGAAGGAATTGAGAAGAATATTCAGACACCCACTACCAGAATCTCAAAACAATCAGACAACCAAAATCCTGAGTCTCCTGAACTACAAGATTTAATCCATAAATTGAAAGGATTCTCATTATCTCTAGATGAGTCTGAAATATCTGAAGGTAGTGTAAGCTCGGAGTTTGTTTCTTCAAAACCTCTTACTAGACTACAAAGTGAAAAACTTGGTATTCCTCCGAAATAATTCCCTTTACCTAGTAGAGTCAAAACAAGAAGAACTCAATTGGAATCAGAAATTGATATAAGTTCTTCATCTCATATTCAGCCACCTGTTTCCGAAACCCCAACTCAACAAAGTGCAATTGTTTCCATATCATCTGCTCAAACATCATCTGCTCAATCATCATCTATTCCAACAACTTCTGTTCCAACATCACCAGTCTCTACTACTTCTTCAAAAGTTGTTACAATAATGGCACAGAGACCATGGGCTAGTCCAGGGGCTGTCAACATGCCTGTACCTTTACATGATTTACCTAACAATCCTGGAAAATGGTTTCCAAAGTTTAGTCCAGAGCTTAACATTCAAGCTGAAGAACACATCAATAACTTTATGCTGGTTGTAAATCTGAATGGAGTCGTAGAAGAAGATGTTGTAGTCAGACTATTCCCTTATACTCTTCAAGGGGCAGCAGGATCCTGGTACTTTTCATTACCTTCAGGATCCATAACAAGTTGGGCCATTTTTGTAGATAATTTTTTAACCAAATTTGGAGATGACAGATCAATATCTACTTTAATCAACGATCTCTCAAATTTGAAGAAAAAACCCAAGGAGCCCATTAAAGATTTCAACGCCAGATTCAACAAACTCTTGAACAAAATCCACACAGATTCAAGGCCTAGTGAACAAGTCAGAAGTGAATGGTACATAACTGCTTTTCCCTCAAACATAGCAATTTTTGTAGATAGAGCTGCAAAACCTACGTTAGCCGAGAATATGAAAGAGGCTATTGCTGTAGAAAAACGAATTATTTCTCTAGAAAATAAAAATGCTATTGAGGAAAGGAAATCCAAGAAGGTCAGCTTCAAAGATGATTCGAGGAAAAAATCCAAAGACCCATATGACATGGAAGGTTTACAGAAATTTCTTAAAGCCATGTCAAATGAAATGGTTGAAATAAAATAAAATAAAAGTAACTGAAACTTCTACCAAAAAACCATTCCGAAATTTCAAAAGAAATCAAGCTGAAACTAAACCTCCCAATTCAATCTCTAATATAGAATCAGAAGAGGAAGAAGAAGAAGATACATCTCTAGTATCAGATGAAGAAGAAGAGAATGAAGAAATAGTTGAATTGCATGGAATGTGAGATTTGATTCTCCCTAATTATGATAGTGAGGTAGATCAAGAAGCCATGCCTGTAAGTACTAGGAGTAAATCTACATCGGAGCCTGTACAAACAGTTCCTAAAAAGAAAACTACAACTCCAAGTACCAAAGACAAATCCCCTGCAAAGAAAACTTCTCCATTACCTACTCAAAATCAGTCATCTTCTTCTAATCCTCCTACATCAACATCAAAGACTTTGTTGATATCAGATCCAATGGAATATAGCATTGTTGAAGACATGAAAAAGATTAAAGAAAACATTTCCTTACATGAACTCAGCAAACTTAAATACCAGGAGAAGTTGCTATTAAAATAAATAAATGCTACACCAATTGCTCCTTTACCAAGTGGTGTAGTTGTAAAAGTATCTAAACGGACTGGTAAGCCACCAGACAAAGTAGATGCTACTGATACTGTGCTCATTGGAGAAAGATCAAATTCTCAGACTCCTCCTTTTCTTTTGACTTATGAAATGTACAATAAGAATCTGCATAATTGTTTAATTGATTCTGGAACATCCTCTAATATAATGCCTACTTCTGTTCGTGCCAAATTGAATATTGAACCACAAATCAGTAGTTCATATTGTTCAATTGGATCGCTCTAAAGTTCAAGTTGTAGGAGAAATCAATTTAGTTACTATCAGACTAGCTTCCGATCCTAGGATTGTCCAAAGAATTGATATTTTGATTGCAGATATTCCTGAATTCTATGGATTAATTTTAAGTAGGGACTGGTCTGCAAAACTTAATGGTTATATCGCAACTGATTATTCACATATGTGGCTTCCTTACAAAGGGAAACCAAATCAAATCAAAGTTGAACGAGAAAAACATATGATGCACATTGTCACTGAATTTGAACAATCTAATGAACCTGTGGCTTTCAACAACAATATTTTTAGAGGTTATTCTGTTGAGTCATTCCTTTGAAACTTCAAAGAACCACAATCACCCTTTTCTGTAAATACTTTTGTTTCTCAAATAGAAAATTTTCACAATCTGATTCTTCCAGAATTGTAAATATTTCTGATGTAATTTTAGATAAGCCAATAGATAAATCTTTATTTTGGTCATTATATTTTGATGGATCAAAATCTAGTGATGGAGCTAGAACAAGATGCATTTTAATTGATCTAGATGGAGAGAAAACCATGTTATCATGTAGGTTAGAATTAGAGTGTACAAACAATACTGTAGAATATGAAGCCTTGATTCAAGGACTTTATAAAGCTATAGGGTTAGATGTTAAATACTTGAAATTCTTTGGTGATTCCGAATGTTATGAATATTTTATTAATTATTAGTTAGTTATAGTTATATTAGGTTTTATTAACTGAAAGGGCATGATCAAAGATCATGCCTCTTCGCCAAGGGACACCTTGAGGCTATATTTAAAGCCCAGGCGATCCCTCATTGTAATCATCTCATCTTTCATCATTAATAATATATATTTATCAGTTTTACCAGAGTTTTTACACTCCATTGGTATCGGAGCCATCGCTCTTTTGGGATCTGTGTGATCACCCCGGAATTACAGAATTCCAGAACTGCAAATTTCAGAATTGCAGATTTTTTAAATCAGATTTTTCAAGATCGTGTACTGAAGAAAACCGAGGAAGACTTGATATCTCTGTTTTTTGGGCAAATTCTATTAAATTTTTTGAGGACAGTCATCTTGTAAGAACTCGAAGCATTGGTATCAAAGAACTTATCCGCTGCCAGTTGTATCGATTCACCCTTCCGCCTGTGCCCCCACTCCCCACGTCAACACGTCCGCCCTACAATTCTGTTCGACCAGCAGATAAAGTATACAGCGTTAAAAAAAAAAATCGATTGGGTTAAAATAACTTCGACCACCTGTTGCTAACACCCATCCACCTGGCACAGACTCCGATCAAATTGAATATTCGACCTGTTTAAAAAAAAAACAGTGACAAATTCGATCTGTTTAAAAAAATTAGTCATCGTTTTGTTTAAAAAAATTTGAATTGAACAAGTCAACGAGTTGTGGACGGCTGCATAAATTTTGGACGGCTGTGGTTTAAATTTGGATGGGTATAATTCTGCAAATCGGGAATAACGCCAGCCTCTGCCCACTAAACACGCTCAGTCAACAAAGCAAAAAAAAAAACACGTTTTTCTTATTCCGCCCGTATAATATACACCACAGTTTCAAACAGCAGCAAATAAACACGCGTGGCATCATTCACGGGCAGCAAATATATTAATCGATTTGTTAAACTATCAAACAGTGCATCGATACATTAAAAGAAAAATCGATTTGTTAAAAATATAATCGATCTGTTGTGAACGGACGGGGTTGGCCACGGTGCTGTTTTGTTTTTAACCGGACGGGAATATTGGACGGGTATAGTTTATTAAACTGAAGGTGTGTTATAAATCAATCGATTGGTTTTTTTGAAACGGTGTGTTAAATCGAAGCGACATTTTTTTTAATTATATAAAATATATATTATATAGTTAAATTAATAATTATATATATATATATATATATATATATTGTAATTATATATATAACAATTATATAATTAAATTATATATATTATATAATTTTTAATTAAAAATTATATATATATAATAATTATATAGTTTTAAAAAAAAAAATTATTATTAATTAATTAATTAATTAAATAATAATTAATTAATTAATTCAAAAAAAAATTAATTAATTAAATATATTAATTAATTAATTTTAAAAGAAAAAAGAGGAGAAACTGGCAGAAAGATATTCCCCACCGCATACATGCTCGATGTCTTCGTCAATGTCGATGGCGGAATTTCAGAAGAAATTGGGAGATCTTGAGAAGCAAATCACTAACAATTCCGAAGAATTCGGAAAAAGATTAGTCAATCTGGAAGGTACAGTTTCAGGGCACTCCAACGACATAAAAAAAATCTATGATACAACAAATCGCATAGAAAGACAAATGTGGCTAAATCATCACGAGACCACAGAAACAATGAAAGAACTTTTCAACAAACTAAATGATAAAATAGATAAGTTGGGTCAGACACAATCCCCAACATCTCCTAACAGGGAACCAAATCAACAAAATAGTACCGCAGATTCAGGGAACTCGGACGAGCATCAGGAAAAAACCGATTCCCCACATCATCAAGAAGATAGTAATGCAGATTTTCAAAACAAGCAGCTCTGGAATGCATTCGCTAATCAATATCCCCTTCTTGTTCCACCATTAGCATATCAGCATAAAGCCAAGATCGATCTACCCAAATTTGATAGTAATGAAAAAAATAGCGTTGCATGGCTTAATAAGGCAGAAGAATATTTTGAAATTTATGACATTACTAGTGATGATGAAAAAATTAAACATGCTTCCATGAAAATGGAAGGAGAAGCATATAATTGGTATATGTGGTGGAAAAAGACGACGCTCGCTATCAGTTGGAGGAAATTTAAAGATGCATTCTTCAAAAGGTTTCAAGGCATAAAAGAAGAAAAATTCTTTTCAACGTTTATCAAATTACGCCAAAAAGGAGATGTGGATGAGTACACGCGAGAATGGGAGACTTTGGCAACATGAGTACCCGGATTATCGGAATCTCGTCTAATCCAGTCTTACATCTCGGGACTTAAAGTCCACATTCAAGAAGAACTAGAACTACATGAAATCACGTCTGTAGAAGTAGCAAGGCAAAAAGCAAAAGCTGCTGAAAAGAAATTGGAAAGATTATCAAAACCAGAAAAAGTATATTCGAGACGACGGTTTCCTCAATCTGAAAATGTGGTTGACACAACATATGTCCCTGTCCATCCTCGTGAAGACGAAAAATCTAGTCTAGAAAAACAAAGAATACGAGAAGGAAAGTGCAAACGTTGCGGTGAACACTGGGACCCTAAGCACAGATGTGCTAATGAAAAAGCAAATAATCTATACAGTTGTGAAGCAACTAACGACACTAACAGTACTGATTCGTGTATAGAAGGATTAGAAGACAATTTAGAGTTCTCTCCAGAAGTGGAGGGCGAAACTATTCCGCAAGTGTCCTTATCAGCTATGACAGGCATATTACAACCTCAAACCCTAAGGTTAAGAGGACATATTAAGAAAAACAATGTAATGGTTCTAATAGACACAGGTAGCACGCACAATTTTCTAGATTCATCCATCGCCAAAAGACTCAACCTTTTTAATTTTCCCATGCCTAATATGAAGGTAATGGTGGCCGATGGTAAGAAGATTGAACAAGTAGGAAAATGCCATAAAGTCAAATTGCAGATTAAAGACTTTCATTTAGAATCTCCGTTCTACATCGTTCCATTACGAGGAGTAGATGTGGTCTTGGGAATTCAATGGCTACGAACTCTAGGTACTTATTCTGCCAACCATCAGAAGCAGTTTATAAGTTTTAAGTGGAAAGGGCAGAAATACAAGTTGTATGGATTCCAAGCCCCAGGAAATCAAGTCGTATCTACAGTACAATGTCAGCAGTTAGAAATGTTGTCTTCAAAAGGGAGCCATGAAGAGTCTCCAGAAATCAAGACAGGATCCGACTCTGTCGATATCAGATATTTTCACTATCCAGATCAACAACAAACTGAACTCGAGAATATGCTCCATGACCTTTTTAAAATATGGGAACCAAGAGCTCGCCGTTCGCGGAAACCAGACATTCGTCAACCATTGTCCATCATTACGTATGCTTTGAGGACAAAGCATCTTAAGAGAGGGGCAATGTTATGAATATTTTATTAATTATTAGTTAGATATAGTTATATTAGGTTTTATTAACTGAAAGGGCATGATCAAAGATCATGCCTCTTCGCCAAGGGACACCTTGAGGCTATATTTAAAGCCCAGGCGATCCCTCATTGTAATCATCTCATCTTTCATCATTAATAATATATATTTATCAGTTTTACTAGAGTTTTTACACTCCACCGAAACTGTCATAAAACAAGTTAGGAATACTATCCATTTCCTTTTAGGACATCTTAAACACTATCAAACCCTAGTGCAAGATCTTACCACTCATTTTTTAGCATTCAATATTTCTTCTATTCCTAGGAATCAAAATACATCAGCTGATTTGTTAGCTAATGTTGCATCCAAACTCCTTCCTGCTGAAGATTGCAGTCCTGATAGATTTTCAGTAGAATTGATTTTTCGCCCATCTGTCCCAGATAATGTCACAAATTGGAGAGTATTCTATCATGATCAAGACATTTTGAATTTCATGACTTCAGAGAAATCATATGATGAAAAAATTATTGATGAGGATGATCATGATTTACAAATTGCCTCAAAAGGTAATGAAAATCCCATTCCGAAATCTGTTGTTAAATTAGAGGACTTATATGATATTAAAGACAGATTCAAGAAAGTCACTAATGCTAAACTTCAAAGTTCCACTTTGAAGTTTGAATTAGTAAATCTTGGCTCTGACTCTAATCCTCAAAATGTTAATTTAGGACTCAATTTAACTCCAGAGGAAAGGAATGCTTTCATTAAACTTCTGAGTAGGTATAAAAATATCTTTGCTTGAAATTATGATGATTTAAAAATGTATGATACTTCTGCTATTCAACACACAATTCCAATGCTTCCTGATATTAAACCTGTTCAACAGAAGTTAAGAAAGATGCATCCAAATCTCGAAGGTCAAATCAAATCAGAACTTAATAAACTTTTAAAATCCAAAATCATTTTTCCTCTAAGGCATTCCAATTGGGTTTCCATTATGGTACCTGTAAGGAAGAAGAATGGTGATATAAGAATCTGTATTGATTTTAGAAATTTAAGCAATTCATGTTTAAAAGACAATTTCCCATTGCCAACCATGGAACATATATTTCAAAAGGTAGCTGGTTCTGAACTCATGTCATTTCTTGATGGATTTTCAGGCTATAATAAAGTTTTAGTTCATCCAGATGACAGATTGAAAACAACTTTCAGAACCAAATGGGGAACCTATGCTTATCAGAAAATGCCTTTTGGTCGAATAAATGCAGGAGCAACTTTCCAAAGAGCCATGGACATAGCATTTAAAGGTCTGATCAATAGATCAGTTGTTATTTATCTTGATGACATAACAGTATTTTCAAAAAAGAGAGCCAATCATCTACATGATCTAAAGCAAATATTTGAAAGATGTAGAAGGTTTGTTATTTCCTTAAATCTAAAGAAATCTTTCTTTGCTTTGGATGAAGGAAAACTCTTAGGATTTTTTGTGTCAAAAGATGGTATATATATTGATCCAGATAGAGTGAAAGAATTTTCTGATATTTCTTTACCTCATAACAAAAAATCCATGCAATCATTTCTTGGTCAAATCAATTTTGTAAAAATATTCATTCCCGATTTCTCTCAAATTGTTTTACCTATGCAAAATATGATCAAGAAAAATTCAGTATTCAAATGGGGGCATAAAGAGAAAGAGGCCTTTGAGGCAATCAAACAAGCAATCATTAATGCACTAGCATTGAATACCCCTGATTTTTCTAAAGATTTTACTTTGTATACTTTGGCCACCAAAACATCCGATGTTGTTGTTTTGACACAGCTCAATGATCAGAAAATTGAGGCACCAATTTCTTTCTTTAGCTCAAATCTGCAAGGATCTGAGCTTAATTATTCCGATGTTGAAAAACAAGCCTTTGTCGTGTTTAAATCAATCAAACATTTCATACCTTTTCTCTTGAAAACACATACAAAAATCATTGTCCCATTCTCTACAGTAAGACAATTATTAATTCAAAAATAAGTAGGAGAACAGAGAGCTAACTGGGTAATAGTCTTGCAAGAATATGATATTGATATTAAGTCAGCTAATATTGTTAGAGGACAAGGTTTTTGCAAATTATTGGCAGGAGCTCATAACATACCAGAAAATCAAGATCCAAACAATGATATTCAAGTTAGTCAGATAAGTATTACAGATTCTGAATCTCAGTATGATGATCTCATCTATTACTTGAAATGGGTATGCGCCTTCTAATCTCAGCTATAAGAACAAACGTTCTTTAAGATTGAAGGCTATTAAATATGAGATCATTGATAATGTGTTATTCAGAAAGAATTATGATTCAATCCTATTAAGATGTCTTGAAAATACTAAAGCTGAAAAGGTGTTGCAGGAATTGCATGATGGACCAGCAGGAGGTCATTTTGGAGGTGATACCACTGCTCACAAAATAATTCATGTTGGTTATTACTGGCCTACCCTTTTTAAAGATACGCATGATTATGTAAGGAAGTGTAAAATTTGTCAAACTACTAGTGGAAGACAAAAGAAACCAGCTTTTCCTTTGCAACCAGTAAATATTGAGCAACCATTTGAGCAATGCGGGCTTGAAATTATTGGTGAGATAGTACCTCATTCTTCCAAACAGCACAAATACATCCTTACAGCAACATATTACTTTAAGAAATGGGTAGAAGCAATCCCTTTGAAGGTAGCCAATCCTGATACAATCATTGATTTCATAGATCAATTCATCAAAACCAGGTTTGGTGTACCTAACACTCTTATCTTTGATAATGCATCTTATTTTTCTGGAAACAGTATAATGGAATTTGCAATAAAAAGAGGTTTTTAATTGAAATATTCAGCAAATTATTATCCACAAGGTAATGGTTTAGCTGAATCCACTAACAAAAATCTTATCAAAATTATTAAAAGGGCCACTGATCAAAATCAAAAGAATTGGCACAAGTCTTTAATCTTTGTACTATGGGCTGATCGTATTACTCAAAAAGCTTCAATAGGAACTTCACCTTTCAATTTGGTTTATGGAAAAGAAGCTATGATACCATCAAATCTAACTCTCCCATCATTAGCCCTAGTGCAATTTATTGAATAAAATCCTTATTCATCCACTCAATTGAGATATGATCAAATCCTTAAATTAGAAGAAGATAGAGATAAAGCAAAAATTATTCATGAAAAACATCAACAGCTTGTAAAATCTTCTTTTGATGCAAGTTCTATCGGCTCAAAGATTTTGTCAATTGGTGATCTTGTTATGAAATGGAATAAAGCACATGAAGAAAAAGGTAATCATACCAAGTTTCAAAAAATGTGGCTTGGACCATTTCAAATTGCTGAAAAGATAGGCTCAAATACATTCATACTCCAAGATTTAACAGGAAAGAGAGAATCTCTTCCTGTAAATGGACTTGTCTTGAAGAAATTCTTTTCATAAGGAGGTAACCCCTTCTTACTTGTACATATTCCTTTCTGCAAAGTTTTTAATTGTTTTTGCAAATAAAGGTTGTTAATAAGTCTCTAATTGATTGTTTACTATTAAGAAAATTTCTTAGGAAGAATATTATAAATATTTATTTTGTGTAAATAAGAATTTTTAAAGAGATGATCACAGTCTTTGGATAGTTTAAAATAAGATGTTAAACTTTGAAATATTATTCTAATCATTTGCATGATCTTTTGAAAACTTGAGGAAAATGTAAATCATTATAAGTTTATTGAGCAGAGAAAGGTTATCTATAAAAGTAAAGATTTTTTTTTTCAAAAGTCTTGGTACTCAAGAAACTCTGAAAATTGTCATCCATTGATTCTTAAGGATAAAACTAGTTCACCCCATCCATTTAAGTTATGATTTTTTAGAATGTAATTCTAAGAAATTATATGAAAATTTTAAGAGATAAGAGGTCTCATCATGAGCCTGCTTACCATGTTCATAAGAAGTAATAAAACTGACATTACCAATACTGCATATCAAAACAGGGTAATGGCTTATAAATATAAGACAAGGGGTCTCATCACGAGCCAGCTTGTTCAATTTAATTACAACTAGTGAATGGCATTGTTATTAACTGGCTACCAAACCAGAACAATGGCTCCTAAAAATAAAAAATAAGTAAAAGACAAAAACATGAGATAAAATGTCTTATGAATTTATCTTTTGAAAAGTCATAATTTTAATTGGATGGGACAATGAATAAGTTAATGGTTAAAAGGTAACCCTGTCGAGACTATGAACGTTTGCAGGCAGCAAAGGCAATGCCTATGACAATAGAGTATATTATAAAAACCGGACTTGGAGAAATCCACTTACTCCATTATTAACACCAATCAAAGCTTGAGATAACCCAAAAATGTTTTTATTCTCAAGAAATTAGAAAGAAATTTTAGTAATTTTTATTCTTTTTCGTAGTTAGATTTTATTTTTGATTATCCTAAGATAGTTTTCATTATCTATAAAATCTTTACTTACTAGAAATATAGTATTCATTTTATTTTTTCAGAGATAACTGTTTCTTTCAGTGAATCGCCAATTGTTTTACTAAACAACAACCCTCCCTTTTTCAAAAATTTTAGATTAAAATTCATTTAGAAATAGGGTCCCTTTTTTCTTCTTTTAATACAGGAATAAAAGACTTAGAAATAAAGATTCATTGTTTTGAAAGATTCATTGCATATCTTTGTTATCAAGGGTGTACAAACAAATACAACATTCAAAAACTTCCGATCCGATCAAATATAAAAGACTTTATTATAGAAAATAAATCAATTGCAAAAGTCCCATGAACAGTAATCGAAAATCGGAAATCGGAAAAATCTTTGAGAGAAGCTTTACATACATGTTCAAAATCTCTGATGCGATTATTCCAATCGCAAAGGATTTAAGTTATTCATTCACATATCTCCGATGTGATGCGATCAATCGCAATCGCGTGATCGGGGCACTTTTAATAAATTCTTTTTGGTCAATTGAAAATTCTCCGATGCGACGCACTTTATTATAAAACACTTTTCAAAAGGAAATAAACGTTTGTTTCTCTTAAATGAGAAGAATCTCTATATGGTAGACCCCACCATATCGCAATCGGAATTCGGAGAAAACCATTGATAATTCTTTTCGATTGAAACTCTCTGATGCGATATACCACCATATAATCGGAATTCGGAGAAGTTTGCAATCGCAATCGGCAATCGGAGAAATCTGTATTGTGATATCTATGTACCATTTTGAATACTTCCGATGCGATTGATATTTAATATACTACATTCATCACATTGGAGGAATTCAAAATAGGTAATTTTATAATATTTCACAAGCACCAAATCTCCAATTGTACGTTCAACATTCAATAACAAATCGAATGATTATTGGTTTACGATTCTGTTTTGAATACGTGAGTGTGACCCAAACAAAATATTTAAGTGTTACACGGATTCAATAAATAATGAATCATGAACCCATAATTTTTATAATCGTTCTTTTCAATTGCTTGTATATCATGACTGAGAGCTTATTTCCTTGCAGAATCAAAGAATGCAAAATCCTTTCATTCACAGACCGAGGGAAACAATATTAGACACAGAAATGTTGAAGAGAACAAGGAGAATGAAGACTGTTGTTTCCGCTAAGTTTGTTGAGAGTCCTACAGTCTCGAAGGAAAAACCAGTAAAACTGAAACTAGTTACAGATACATCATGTCAAGGGCTAGGAAAAATGACATGGGAAGGAGTTTATAATCTGATTGAGAGTGAAAACCCTAAAGTCACAGTAGCAAAGGTATCAGTTCTGGATGAAGATAACTCAGATTCCGACTCTGAGATTACTGAGAGAACACTTGCGAATTCATTCCTACATCGAATTGCAGCCAGAGCAAACATCATTCCTTATTATGATTTGATTCGATGGGTCATCGATAGTGTAGAAATTAAGGACAGAATTTTTATTTCAGCTTCCGGAGCATCTTTTGAATCATTCAAAGCAGAAGACCTCAAAGCAATGTATCATCTTCCTGATCCGCAGAAGGTATATAACAAAGAATTTGCTGACAGTAATTAAGTTCAATCTAAACCTATCAAAGAATGGAGAAAAAATCCTGAAAAGCACAAGAATGAATCATCTGGTATGTATTCAATAGATTCTCTTTCACCCCCATACTTCTATGTTGCTGCCATGATGTGTAGATTATTTGGCAATAACAATTCTGCTAGGTTTTCTATACAAATGGTTCCTTTAATCCTAGCTGCTGTCAATTCTGAAATTATGGACTGGGCTGTTATTCTTTCTGATAGGATAGCTAATAGGATACTCGAATACAGACAAGATAAAACCACTGGAAATACCACTCCCTTTTTCTTCTGCGCTTATATTCTAGACGCTCTTTGTTTTAATTATGAGTTTCTCTTGTTAGGATGGAAATGGACTGCCAAAGATCCCACTCCGATTCATGTATATCATAAACTCCTTTGGAAAGTTCATTTCAAAGATCATGTGTGTAGAATATGTCATGGTTTCCTTATTCCAGTCTTTCAAACCATTTTTAATCGCTTTCCCCCTATATTCTCCGACAAAGCTAAAGCTAATTTATCCTCAGTAGGAGATTGGTTTGGAGAAGAAAAATTCACATATGTCAGGATTTTTGGGAGTATTGTGGAGCCCCATGTTCTCCCTCTTTTTGTTCCAGATAAACTTCTAGCCCAGGAAATCTCCTATCAATTGATAGTTGAAGGAATGTCCAGATCTCTGAGTAATAGCAAGAAAAGAATGTGGCCATCGTTTCCATTCAATTGTAGACATTTTACTTTGAATGATTTCAGACATGCAGAAAAGGAAGTCGCCAAAATAAAGGGTTTTAAATTGGCAACAATCCCAGGGAGAAAGTATGATCCACAAAAGATAGCTTTTAATGTTACTTCTTTAGTTTCCACTGCTCAGTTCGAGCATGAACCGGATGAATTTGATGGTTTGTTTGTTTCATTAAATGAATTTTCTCAAGTTTATAATTTGGCCAAGTCCAAATTACAGAAAGAAGAAATGAATAAATTTATGCTATTTAGAATTCAAAGATTGTTGAAAGTTCCTCTAGACCAATTGAGAGTTCCTATACAAGGGTCAGAAACAGAGGATACATCTGGCAAAACAGCAGGAGAAACATCTACCAGTAAAGTCACTACACAATCGGCTACTAACTAGCCCACTGTACATACTGAAAAGGTGAGCACTGATGGCAAACCTGATGTTCAGAAAGGGAATACTGATGGCAAAACTGATGTAAATACTGATCAGCAGTCCACAGCTCAAACAGGGAAAGAATGCACAAGTACTGATACTAATGTGCATAATCAAAAAGTTGGATCAAATAGCAAAACCATTGAGCAGGAAACAAATACAGAGAAATCAGATACACAACTTGGAGGAAACAAAACTACTGATAAAATAGTAGACTCTGTTGATCTTAATGTTTCCTCACAATTGTTGAAACAATATAATCAATTTGCTCATCAATTAGGACTGCAGGATAATCCTGAAGGGAAAAATCCAAAAGATGAGGATGTTGAAATCATTCCTGAACATCCTATAGGACAAATTGTGTTGAAAATTGAGGAGATCCCTCCTCTTGATGTATTCTACAGCCCTAAACATAAGGCTATTGTTAAAAAATAGAGAAAAAGAAGGAAGATGGATCAGGACACAATTTTTGCTTCACAGGAAGAATTCATGAGTATTGTTTATAAGAATGCTGAAGTGAATCCATCTAAGGATCTCACTAAGTTATCCCAATATGCAGAAGCATATAGTTCTGCGACAATAGATAAGGCTACAGAGGTTTCTCAGTTAATGACCCAAAAAGATCTCCATATAGCTTTACTTGAAGAACAAGCTAATGAAAATCAGCAAAAGATTGTTCAATTGGAACATCAATTACAAGATCAAGAGCTCAGATCTAAAGAGCTAGAAGAACAGCTTGCCACAGTAAATAAGAAAGTTGATGAGCAGGCTTTAAGAAAATAGCAGCATCTGAATCAAGAAATTTCCGAGCTACAGAATTTGTTGCAAAATGAGAAAAATATGAAGATTGTACAGGAAAAAGAATTTCAAGCAGCTTTAGATAAGTTCAAGGATTTTCCCAAATTAAATGAATTCAAAGTAGAAGCTCTTGAAGCTAATAAACTGTTGTCTCAGCAGTTAAATAATTTTTGTACAAAATTAACTCAAACAGATCCATTTATTGATAACACATCATCTTTGATATAGGGCATAGTTACTCTCAGGAAAGAAATTGATGATGCCGATGAAAGGATTTCTAAATTTATTATTTGGAAAGATACAAAAAAAGGAAGAAAAGCTGATCTTCCTAAAATAGAAGAAAGACATAAGGAAATCCTATTTACAAAGTGGGAACAGTAGTTAATGAAAGCCGAGAGAGCTATATCAAGAGATAGAAGCATGATGGGTAATAGAACACAGTTTATCAATGACAGCTTGTATGCAATTAATCTCATTTCAGATTGTGTTCCAGGCAATTTGCTTAAAGTTAAAGAAACTGATCGCAGATGGAAAGAAGAAATAATGAATAAAAATCAACAGATCAATAAGCTTCAAAAAATATCTTGGGATAATATTTGGACCTATCTGATTAAGCCACTCAATCAATAATTAGCTATTAAATGCCTATCAAATGCTATTGATTGTTTGATTCCAGAATTCTCCGATGCCAGATACGCTGGACAATTACATTCCAAGATGAGTCATCCGTCAGAGGTCCAGGAAATGTTGAAAATTTGCCACCTGGCTACATTGAGCGAGAAGGAAAAACAATGAATCAGTTCCACAAAAGATAGCATTTCTGTTTTTAAATTGATAGATTGTAGTAGTAGTAATAGGATTTTGTTTTCATGTAATGTCATATTTAAACCCCTCTCATGCATTGGAGAAAGGGTCCTGAATTGTAATATTTTTTGACTTGGAGATTACAATTATGTACTCCAATGCCTCTTATATTTTATAAAGGATCACATCTGGTGATTTTATGTAGAATTAGATTTAAAGTGTTGCATTTCTGTACCTTGGATTTGATTTTGCATCAGAATTATTGGATTAGAGTATCAGATCTCATTTGAAAGATTTCAAGATGGATAAAGTATTTTTATCTATTCACTGTTGATTTCTTTTGTCATATGATATTCGCTTTAAAATTTGCTATCATATATATATATATATATATATATATATATATATGGTTTTCACAACGTTTCTTTATATATCATTTTTTAGTATAATTGAAATGTTATCTTTCATAAAGTGTATGTAGATGATATACAATTATGAATACAATATGCTAATATAACTCTGTTTAATTTCTTAAACAGAGTTATCTTTATTTGTTACTGCACAATTTCAATTAAACTTTAATACATTTTTATGGTTATTGTTAAATTGGAATAATTTTAAGTTGCATTCACATATGATTGCCCAGGTTAGTTTTAGAATTTCTTTATCAGTATTTAGTTTAAATTAGATAGTTTTATTTCAGTCAATTTAGTCCCATTTTCACTCATCCAAATCAACCCATCACCAACCCATTAGTTATAAGGAAACTGGTCCTTTCAATCCAGTCAGAGCCACCATACCAAACAGATAAGGAGTTGTCCTAAGGTCCCGACCAGGTGGTTTTCCCCAATGTTTGAAGCAGAGATTTTCTAGGCTTCAACGGGACCAAGATTCAAGTGGCCATCATCAGAAGCTCTGTGTGTTGAAGGGCTTGGCATAGACTGGTTTTAAAATTGAGCCCTATCCACAATCTGAGCATCTTGACTAGTGAATCTATGGTCACGTGGTCCCATATGGGGTTGTGGCCCTTTAATCCCACCCATATGTGGAAGTGAACCCATCTGTGCACTTGCCATGTAAGGTGGCATCGCAGGTCCTCTCACACCATGATCAAGTGGTGTCACAAGTCTCCGACCTAAATGTACCATATTGGTACCTCGAGAGAGGCCTCCCTATCCATGTAGTTCTTGCACAACATCTCGATGCACTTCCTCTATTTTCTTGGGGCCCTTAACTTTCCTCTTTTGTTTATGTCCATTCCTCCTCAAATCAATCAGATCCTTCAACATGAACCTCAGCCTAGAGGGAAGCCCTTGTTTATTGGACATTTTTGTCATCCTATCAAAGTAAGCATCAATATGTTCCTTGGCCTTTGAATGGTCAATCATATGACCAATAGTGCTCATCAGTTTGCACAAAGCTTCAACATTTTCCTCCTCTAGATGTGGAAATTCACCAATTAGTTTCTTGATGCATGCATGCATAATTCTTTCAGTCAGCATACTTTCTTTATGAAACTTACTAATAAACCTTATATTTCCTAGCATTCGTTGTCATGTTGTAGCCTTCTTCTCCCGTCTTTCTTCTGCTGAAAGGATTTTTTCACCATGATATTCTACCTTCTCAGCCTCAACCTCTTCTCTTTCATCTTTTTCAAATTCTTCCTGACATTTGTTGAAAATAACTCGCTTGAAAACAACCTTCTCATTTTCTTCATAAAATTCTAGTATTTCGTAGCAAGTTGAAAACAGTATTTTGCATACATTTCACATAAAGTCGGCTCCATCAAGGCTTTGTCAAATATTTTAGATATTATACCATGACGACATGATGCAGAGTCCATGTTCACTTCTTTGACCTGTTCAAAAAATTTCTCAAAGTTTTTGGGCGTTAATTTATTAAGGATGGATTTAATTTGTATTTGTTTCAATTGATCCTCATCAGAAACCTTGCCCACTTCATATCGGTTCTCTGATATATGAATTGTGGGAAGAGAAGGATGTGGAGGAGGAATCAAAGCCTTTTGCGAACCAGAATCACGCTGTCACCTATCAGCATCAGAATTATTTCTCACTAGTCCAACTTGTGGAAGTGGTGCTTGCACATAAGGCCCTCCAAGAAGGATGGCATTCATACTCATCTGTGTTGCACAGGTATTTCTTGAAAATACAGCATTATAACCTTGGCTAGCTCGAAACACAGTAGAGGAACCACTAAGATCTGCATCCATCTACATATCACAGCCATCAGAAAAAGCATCCATCGGCTTGGCCCATCTATCATCATCCAAACTAGCCATATTGCTCCCACAACGTTCAAGTAGATAATTCCCACTCACCTGCCTATCAAGTCCTCTTGCAGTACTTGATAATGCAACAACCTTTCCTACATGACTTGCAAGTGCTTGGGAATTTGCAATTAATTCAATAGTGTCTAGACAAATTTCAAAATGATTTGGTAGATCTTTGCACTGATCCTTGATTTCCAACAAAAAATCTCTGGAGTACTTTCTGTCTCTTGAACACTTAGTAACTAAAATAGCTACTTGATTCATAGGAATTGAAAGCTCAGCTTCATCTTCCCAGTCATCCACTTCTTTTAGGACTTGCTTCTCAGGCTCTTTTGAAGAATTCTTACCCTTAACAACATTGGTTAATTTTTTGGATGGTTCTGGAAGGTTCACATCTTCCTCGTCCTCTTGAACCTTATAAGAATTATATAAATCCCTGTGGGAGTTGCAGCATTTGCTTTACTAAAAAATCCTTCTTTTTATTCTTCTTGTTGACAACTACTACCTTAGCAGCATCACCAATATTTGCAACCTTATTCTTTGCAGAAACATTGGAAGAAATTCTATTCTCCTTTTCTAGTCAATATAGCTACTAAATCCTTCTTTCCTTCACTTTCGACAGGAAAATATGGCAACTGAAGTTGAGCAGAAATTTCACAAATATCACTATTAGTGGTGGATACTTGACCCTTATCTTGTGCGTCAACTGCATTCACATTGGAAACTGAACCTTCCCCAAGTAATTTAGCACTATCATAGTTAACCCTACCTTTGTTTCTATATCCAGAAGATTTTTTGCAGTCAACAACTTTGTTACCAGACAGAAAACCTGGTTTTTCCTCCAAAATAGCCATATCATCTTTAGGGAGCACTGTTGTAGCTTCTGATTGTAATTCCCATTCAGACACCTTGCCTGTATCTGTTGTTGACTGCTCAGATACAAATAACACTTCACCCTTTTTCTCTTTGAGTAGATTTTGATCAACAGCCACTGTGCCATTGTCATGTGTAGCTAGTTGAGATGCCAACCTACTCTCTTGCATTCCATTGATTTTGATCTCCATAGCATGCAAACTATCTTTTTCTTTACAGTGATAGAATTGGAAAAATAAGTCAACTCTTTTTTTATGTCAGCATCAGGTGAACTTGACAACTTACATGGGGAATCAGAAACCACAATAGTCCCATGCTCAGGATGGAGAACATTTCCAAGATCTTGCTTCTCTCCAATTACAGAATTAACAAAATTATTGTTCCAGCTTTGTCTAACATTATTGCTTGTTGATTCAAAGTGTTTATTCTTCACATTTATAAGTTTTGAATCTGATTTAATTCCATCCTCACTACATGTATTCTCCCACAGCCAATGAGTAATGTCCACAGTGGGGCTGTGATCTAGCAGCAAGCCAAATAACTGATGATGACCCAGGTTCAGGATCTAGATGGCATGCTACCCATGATAATCTCATTGAATCAGTTGGGGTTACTGGGTTGGGTTAGGAAAAGTGGCTCTCATGGACATCTAGGAAGGCTCCAGCACGAATGGCCCGAGGAAAAATGCATATGTATAGTAGCCTTAAGAGTTTTCCTTGCTTTCCTCATTGGACAAGATAGGATATAAAATTGTTATAGCTTTTGAATAGATGACACAACCTCTTCTAGGCCTATTGGCCATGGTTGAATATGCCTCTTTCATTTTCAAGCTTAAAGAGTTGGCATAACTGGTCATTTCCAATTTTACAGGGTATTTTGCTAGTTTCATGCCATTAGGTTCCAATTTTGAATCCCATGGGTGAGGTGTGCTATCCACTAGTTTATATTGGGGTTTGCACAAAAAATCCAGCATATACAAATGAAGGAAATAAGGGTTCTACTTCATGTATTTTCCCAGTTGGCTGATCCCATGGAGTTAACAAGGTAGCTCTATGCATCAACAATGGAGAAAATCAGTGACAAATAACAATGATTGTTTATTTTGAATCCTTAGTACGAGATCACAGAAGACAGTAGTCAGATTCAAATTTCAAAGAGGACAACAATCATTGAAGGCACAACAAGTCTTCAATGTGCAGAAGAATTCATCCTTTTGAAAAAATTTGTACAAGGCAGGAGGGATATTACACCTGTCTCTAGGGCACACAGAATTAGTTAGAAGTATTTGGGAATTTTTTCATACAGATATGAGTGTCACTCAAGCATTCCTTGAGATCTTTGGCCACAAACAATGTAGAAATATAACATGTCAGAATCAACTTCCTATGGATGATTGCAACTATGAAATTTGTAGCACAGAGAGTGGATTATGTAGCCTTTACATGTGTGTTATTTGGAGCAAACTTGACTTTGAAGTGAATACTTGCTGATGGGTAGTCTGTGATCTTTTTTACCACTAGACATAGACATTTTGTGCAATCGCTAAAGGAGAAATAAGCATGGGTATCAGTATTAAGGGTTGTGCAGGGTCATCCTAAATGCTTTTCATATGTATGGCTTGTAAGAGAACACTGGAACTATTAGGGTAAAGGATGATTTTCAGCAATGTGCACCTGCTTGTGATTAGGAAACCATTGTGAAGAAATTTGATTGTGTTCAGAGGATATTTCATGGAAGTGAGAACTCCAAGGGGAGAAAACTATTTTGAAAGTCCAAATAATTATTGGAAAGAGTGGAGTTGATGATGAGGCTAAAATTTGTAAAGTGATGCAACGTTTCTTTCAAGAGTTGGAGATGGGATTATACTTGGGGACCTCCTTATTCGATTTGTGAAATACCTTGTTTGATCCAATGATATGGAAAATAAAGCCTTGTTGAGAAAATAGATTGTCATCATTGAATCAAGAAACTTGTACATAGATGCACTCTACATGATACTCTTCGCATTAAGAGTGGTGTTTGGAAACGATATTTTTATACAAACCTTCGATCACATTAAGTATTTCCTTCCAAGTGGAGATAGTGGCATCATTATAATACTTGATGTTCTAGGACAAGCAACGATTTTTCACCTATAGCAGACTTGGAATTGATGCTCTTAGGAAAAGCAGTACTGGCATTGTCGAGTATGCTTACCAGAAAACAAATAATTTTGAAAGGCCTTCATCTTACTATGTGAAATAAGGATAATTTTTCAAAGATGTTGAGGATTAAAAAGATGAAACTAATGCATCTTACATACATTTAGCACAGGTCAAGTGGCAGACTCATTGGCAGATTTCAGTTGCTTTTGAGAGAATAATCCAAAGGAAAATGGATCCCAAACAACCCTTGTTCATAGCACAGACCTCAAAGAGAGAGGAATGCTCCCATCCTGATCCATAATTATTGTGATAAGGGGACTTAGGGTGTATATATAAGTATATTTACATGCGCCACATTGGAAAACGTTTTGATGAGCCAACCTACAAAATTGGAATAGACCAACCTATTCATTTTGGAAGCGCACTTGTATACCTTGCTTTGGATGTATTACAAATTATTTTTTCAACTAATTTGAAAGATTACCCACCTTTTGTGGGGTCTCTACCTACAATTCCATTAGAGGAACCCGAGGAGTGTTGGTATTCATGACATGGAGATTTCACACTTGGTTTGTGGGCCTCCTTTGAGGAGAAGCGCCCTGCATGGAGTTTTCATTTATATTTCATAGACTACATATTGTATGTGGTAACCCATTTATTCTCTTTCAAAATATGCAGGCATGTACAAACCCATATATTCCCCTTGAAGGCTGGAATGCCCAGTCTAAAGTCCCTACATTCACCATTTAAAGAGAAATTGGGTTTGGCTCGCATGATTTAAGGAGGAGGAATATATTTGAACACCGAATTACTCTATAATTTCATTTAAGTCATTACTCTATGATTTCCTTAAAATCATAAATAAGTTATGCTAGATCTTCAATGGAATAAATATCATGATGTGGAGGGCTAATAAGTCCCACATTGGCAGTTGAGTTTCTTGTAACATCAATATCACTAATGACTTTTTGGCCAATGGAGCAGCATCCATCACATATACACATGAATGCAAGGATTTTCCACTCATCCTGTAGACCTTGAAACTTGATAAGAGTGGACAGAATATCGGGAAGCTCAGGCACAAAACAGAGAAGTCACAGAGCATCTTTGATGTACCAACTTCCAAGTGACATTGAATAAAGGCAACTTTAATTAAAATTTTAAACCACGGGAGATAGAGGAAAATAAGTTTGAAACACAAACTTCTGAAAATTTGGCTACAGTTTACAAATAAATTGATGTTTTTAAGTATTTCAGGGTGTTTGTAACAGTGATAAGTGTCTTTGAGATTACAAAATTAGTGTCTATGTCATGAAAAAATCAGTGTGTCTGTCTGCCTTTTTGGCAAAATATTATTAAAGTATTATCTAGTAAAGGAACAATTTGGAAAGGGAAATGACTCTCTAGTTGGCAAACTACAAATGTCAAAGTCTATTCTACAATTGGCCAATTCTGAAAATATCAACAAATGTGTAGTCCGATAAGGAACATAACAGACCAAAAAATATTATCTTGTTGGCCTGGAAGAGTGCATAAGGCTTGCAGCAGCTTGGGTCTATGTTATGGGGGATTGGATTAATAAGGCTTTAATGGAAAAGATGGTCTGATATATTTGCAAGGAAGAAAACAAGCTTTAAGGCAAACTACACAGGCACCATATCCCCAGAATGCCTGCTCCTTCATCTGCGCTTCATTTGATACAACATGGACATAATTGAGTATTATATTTTTTAGGATAGCAAGGATGGATCCAAGGCTAAGTTTGTGAGAACTCATGGAAGTTGAAGATAACATTTTCTAGCATGGAAGATTTAGCAAGTCCAAAGAGGCCCTTACAACAACTTTTGGGATCTAGTGTTTGGAACTTTAGGTATGAAGATGAAGATGGACACCTTTAAGGAGAGCCATAGGAAAATATTGGAGGAATTTACAACCCAGATCAATAGAGATGCAACAAAACACTCAACAAAAATCCTATAAATTTCAGAATTCCAATGAGGGGGGACATGATGACTAAAAATGGAGAGCTTCCAAGATTGGATTGTACACGGAAAAGAGAGGCCATGAAAGAAGGTGCAACTTCAACAAAACCTGGAAGAAGGTTTGGGTGAAGGAGGACTTGACTAAAGCAAAGTCTTTATTACAAATATCCACTGAAAAACAACCTAACACAGGATCATATCCTGAGGAAAATGTTTCCTTGGCCCTTCTTAATGCCCCCTTTGCCTCTTCTCCTTATGTGCGAGTACCCTTGTTGTATTTCAAGTCATTTTAGAGAGAAACATGACCTCAACTAGAGATTTCCTACCTTGTTACCAGATCTCTTTCAAAACTGGCATATGATATCACAATCCCCAAAGCTTAAAGAAATTTGGAAACTTGTTGCCTTATGAGGAAGTCCTTGAGAAAGACTAGTAGCAAGCGTGGGGACATTTATAATTGAAATAGTAAAAGCCACTGTGTCTAGAGAGACAAAATCCCCCAGTAGATGATTTTTGAATTTAAAAACCAAGGTAGCTTGAATCCTCCATCCCTGACAAAGGAAGTGGGACCCATCGTAACAATCAAACTAAGAGACAAGGAGGATATTTAAGACACAATAGACCTATGGGTAATTGTAACAATCTAGCTAAGACAGAGGCATGACCAAGGGATTAAAACTATCTTTTCAAATAGGATTTACTCATTTGAATTGGAAGAGGACTTTTCCATAATCATCAGAGCCTGGATGAGTAGTCAAGGGGCTTATGTTGCATTCAAGATTGAATTTCATTATAGACGAAGCTGGTGAAATTACAAGCAGGTTCACATCTAGAAACATAAATCATTACCCGAAACATCAAAACATAGCAACTGATTTTCTTTTCCAATAAGGGTTTGATATGCTGGAAAAGATGGGAATGTTCTTCTACTTGAATAAAGGGTTGGGAATAGCTATTATTGATAATATCAAGGAAAAGCATCAAATTTTTAAATGGCACTATTATAAGGTACTTCACATTTAATCTCATCATGAAGCCTGTTGTAACACCCCTAGGATGACCCCTATGTGTGATGTACATATTATGTTTAGGCTGGTGACCCATGAGGCCGTTGGAACTCCTGGAAACCACAAGGCTTTGGAAAATCCCTGGATGGTCGAGTTGGACACCTTGGAAGGGTAGTGGCATGTGCCGATGGACTATGGATGTAGAAAATGGGTTGCACTACTTCGGTTGTGGGGTTAATGGGGAAATGAGCTTATTGGTTGGATTTTGTTGGGTTTGATACATTGAACTGCTTATGTACAGTAATGGTATGTACCTAGCTTTAGATAAGCTATTTTCCTATGGAGTCGAAGCCCCAGCCTGGGGGTGACCCGTTGTTGAGAAAATGTGAGCATCATGGTCTATAGCTGGGTGGAAGTTGGAACATCTGAAGATTTGCAGTGAATTCGTGTCTCTTATCAGATAAGTGTTTATCTTTAATGTTTTTATGACTTCTGTTATAATTAATTATATATTATTATGTGTTGGATGTAAATAGTAATCTAAATGGTGTTATTATGAAATTTCATTCCTGTATATGAGTGAAATGCATCATAGAATGCATTAAACACAGATAACATATGTTACAGGAGGTGAATTGAAGCAAAAATATCACAAAATAATGGGTTACATAGGTAGTTAAACACCATAGTCAGTGACTGGGGGAATTACACTTGCAAGGCTTAAACTTAGGCCTCCCTTAATTATATGAGTGTGCAAGATGGTGATTCCTTATGGGGTAAGAATGGAAGGAGTTTTTATTCAGATCAAAGTCATTTCTGCAGTGCACTGTCTGCAGATTTTTCACCTCAACATCCTTTTTTTCTCTTAACAATCTGGTTCAATAGCTGACGAGTACCTTGTGATTGAAGATTATAAGCAATAAGACATCATGGTGAAAAAAATTCTAGAGGCGAAAGTAAAGAGGTCATGGAGTGGGGGATGTATATTTGAACCCCTGCCTGTGATCCCTCAAAACCACCAAGGCTAAAAACCCCCCTCATTAACAAAAATTTGTGTCTGAAAGCAATGGAAGTTCTAATGATGTGGAAGGGCGACTGCATGAAAGGAGGATACAGAACATAGTAATTATGTAAAGGGTGGCTGCTAGAAGAGCAATTGTAGGAAGAGCCACAACAAGGGGGAGCATGGATTATCTAATGTTTGATTCAGGATCAAGGAGGAGCCCCACACAAATGTACCATATCCAAACCATGATCTTGTGCCTGAACACAATATTGAGTAGCTTCTGGGCGAATCTCTGTTGTAGGCCAAAGTAGCAAAGAAAGATCGATATTTTCAAGCTTCTTATTACTGTCTATAACCACTTTATCCATCTCTAGCATATCTGCACAACCGAACATATCCTATATAGTTCTGAAACCCATATCAGACAAAGTTCACGATGCTTTCTATTAAATCTTCAAATATGATAAATATGTTATGGCAACTTATAATTTGTATCATGCACTCTTTCTAGCCTAGAAGGAGTCATTATCATGCTCAAAAAGTGAAGAAACTAAGTTTGAACACACAATTTTGTGTTAGATGGGCTAGGTGTAGATTAAGGGTGCTTTAGTCTAAGATCAGGTGTGGCACTAGCCTTATAGTCTAGATTTTTTGACTTATTATGTTGTTGGTTTTCCTTCAGAGGGAGTTGAAACCCTGAATTGCTTCAAAATCTGTCAACCTTGTTTATTGATTTGCCTTAAGGACACTTTAAACAATGTCACAAGATGTAATCCTCATCACCAATGCTAAGAGATGTGAAATTAAGTGTTATATGAATCATTTTCAAAGCATATAGATCATCAAACAACGGTGCAATAAACTTCAAAACTTGACCACATAAAATACATAGATAAACAGTGAGAACCAAGTAAAAGTTTTTATGTTAGTGACAAATCTGAGTATGTTGTTGAATTATAAAGTGGGTTGTTGAGCTCATTGTTTTTCTTGCATTAGAAGGTGTTTAATACTTCATTGTGCAAAAAAAAAACATTAAAATAATCAAGGTGTAACATGGCATATTTCAGACCTTGCTGCAGAGTGAGTAAAATGACATACAAGAAATAAATCACATGCATTGAGGTGTTAAATGAATAACTAGGAAGTTGTTCATACCATGGATCATGCAATATCCACCAAAAAAAAAATTAGATCTGAAGGCTTGAAGTTAACCCTAGACATCAATCTCAAATGGCGTGAATTGTTCCACTTATTATTAAGTAGGTTGTTCACCCTATTTTGACATTAATTAGTCTTCTTTGAGTGTTTAGATCGTAAAGATATTTCAATATTGGCACAAGTCATTGTAAATTGACCTCAAATGATCAATACATATTCAATTTTCCCAAGCATGACAACTCAATTAAGTGCTTGTCTTAGATCCAAGATAAGTAAATGGGTGAATTAAAAATATAGAAAATTAAATAACCTTGGATCTAGTGACCTAGATTTAGAGATATAGAAAGCAAAACCCTCCAAAGAATTCAGAGCAATATTCCTTTTTCTAATGAATCATCAATAGGGTAGTTCAACCATGAACCCATTACATCTTCATGAATGGAACTAGAATTAGTTAATGACATGTCATGTACAACTAACTCCAGAGTATTATCCTATCCATAAGATAAGCCTTCCCAGGTAACACAACATCATCATTTTATAGTGTTTTGACAATGGAGTTGGAAAAGGATGCTTGACCACTTTGTTCACAACCTGACCATTTTACACAGGATTTCTTCAACATCATTCTCTACATCCTGGACCTCTTATGTAGTTGTACATAATCCAAATTCACCCTTGTCACATCTTAACATGCTATCCATTATAAGTTAATGTTGAGGAAGAATCCATTTTTTAGGCATGAACAAACTCTACAGATGGATGCATAGGAAGTGCATATTCCAATTTTTGGAATGGTAGAATATTACACATGAATCAATAGAAAGTGAACACAACCTGTGAACCATAATATTTTGGAATAATGGAGATGGAAAACGAAGTTTTGACAATGACACTCTGATTGTACTTTGAACCCGTTATTGAATGCAACCACATTCACATGTAGGTGGTGGAACTAGAATATTTCCAGTAGTTTATTGAGTACAAAATGCATTTATGTCCAACAAACTTGTTAGATTAAGACATGGAAAATCAACCAACAACTAAAAATTAAAGAGGTTGATCCCAAGTGTTCTGGAATGCAGTTTGAATACCTTATTTTTAAGTTGGAAATTACGTAGCATTGAGTTCTATGCTTCTTCACTTTCATTTATTTTTATTTTTTTTACAGGAACATATATTGGTTTATATTAAAGCCTTGGCATGAATGCCTCTAATCAGGTTACATAATACAAGGGAAAAGCCAAATTTTCCTCTCCTTCTAGGAGCTCAATGGCTCGGACACTTATAAACTGGTGATTCTTACATACAGCAATCGAATCAATATCCGTAATTTTCCCAAGCTTGTGGATACAAACAAACTGATTCACTAAAATGTAATAAAGCATGTAAGAAAAAAATTTAAGGAATGAGATCCCATGCTTCGTCCCTGTCTCTTAGAAGAGTGCCAACAGAGAGGAGGAATGCTTTATTGGCTTCTGAATCTGCATCCTTGTTATTCTCCCTCGACACATGGAAGAAGTTCAAACTCTGAAAAGTTTTAACCAATGTTTTGATTCTTGTCATCAATCTCGCAAACCTGAAATTTGTAGGGACAGAATTATCCACTATAGTTTTTATAATGGACTGAGAATCACCAATTACATTTACCTCTTTGATGCCTAGGTATTTGACTTGCTTAAGGCCTTGGAATAGAGCCAATGCTTTTGCTTGGATGCTAGTGTTGTGTCTCAAGCCCCAGGCATAACTATGCTCGATTATGCCTTCTATATTCTTTACGACACCTCCTACACCAGCTTTCCCCGGATTGGCTTGTTTGGTCTCAATCTACTCTCCTAAACTGAGCTCATTTAATTTTCAACCAGGATTTGTAAACTGCTGAAGTGAAATGTACTGTATGTACCTAGGTGTTTGTTTCCTAATGCGTTGTGTGTAGTGTTTTATGATGTTTTTGGTCTTTTGGTGGTTTTTATGTTCACAAGGAAAATGCCTAGAAAGTTGATGGAAATGAGCTGATGATTAAAAACAGAGTTAAACCTAATTTATGGATAACAAATGGCAAATGCAATTGGAAACACTGAAGCTGAATCTAAACTATGACTAAATAAAAGCAAAGCTTGATAATGACTTTCAAACAAATGATTCAAAACACAAACTAAACTTGAGAAATGATCGCTAAGTATGCAAATCCTCTAACTAAATAGTTAAACAACTAATCTTACAATGATGCAACATTTTTGTCCTTAATTAGAGATTTGAAACAGATTTGGAGGAAAAACATTGATACCATCCTAAGATCTTCTATTCTAGGACTAGTTCCTAGTTCTATTCTGCAATTTAATGGAATGTCACAAAACCTTTACTCAAGAGTTATTGATTTCTTTTTCAAAGTAGTCTTTTGAGGGAGAGCTCTGTTTATGAAATGATGAGGAAATTGCAGAGGTACTTCAGGCCTTAAAATGATGTTGTCTTCTGTTCATATGGTTATGGATCAATTATGGATTTTAGAACAAGAAGAGGTCTGTGAATAATGAAGGTTGTTTTGTTAATCCTAACAACTGAAATAATCTAATGTGCAGTGAATAACAATTGAATGTGGAGTGCAAATGCAATGAGTTGAACTACAACCAAACCTAAGGTGTCACTAACCTAAAACAGTGTTAAACTACAAGTCATTATCAAACCCAAAATAAAATAACTGAATCATGAATTAAGTGCAATGAAACTCCAGAGCATCCTAACTATGCTATCATGCATTATTCTATGAAATTACACAATCTGTTTGTCCATCATTATTGATATTTTGGAATAATTCCTTCTTTTGGAAGAGCTAGAACAATTATGACTGTGTAATTGAGTGCAAATGCAAACATAAAGGACTGAAAGCAATGAAAAACTAAGATATCATATCCATATCCTACTCGTCATTATGATGTTTTGGGCAAGCGTTTAAGAGCAAGAACAGAGATGATACTTAGTACAAACACACAACTAAATCATTCATTATCACGGTCATGTCTTGGACTCTTTAAGAATTTGTTGGAAGATTTTCTTCTTGTGGAAGAGTGATTGGAACAAGTGTAACTGTGATGATGAACAACAAAAACTACAACTAAGTCCTACAGTACTATAGCCATTTCCCATTCATCATTATAATCTGTTGGAAGAGCTTCTTCTTGTGGAAGAATTAGAATGAGTATAACTACAGTAACTAATTAAAACAACTATAAATTCAACTTCAAATCCTACAGTACTATAGCCATTTTCCATTCATCATTATAATATTTTGGAAAAGCTTCTTCTTGTGGAAGAGTTAGAATGAAGATGACTACAGTAGTTAATTAAAACAACTATGAATTCAACTCTAAAAACGTAAAGGCAGCTAGAATACTTATCTAATTTACGCAAATAAAATCCGTGCAAGAGGTAGGGGCCCTCTACCACCTGACGGAATTCAACTCCAAATTAAATCAACGCCTTCACAACAACACTGTCTGCTTCATTAAAGATGAAAGAACTTGAACATAACACTCTGCGTCTTCAGAAATATAGCACAGAGTCTAAACAAAATCTAGCATAAAATCTAACATCAAATCTCTAACATAGCTCTCGGTCTCCCAAGTGTTTATAAAGCAAATTGTCATAACAATACTTGCAACAATTCAGGAACACTGTCTTTCCTTATCGGAATCACGTTAGGACTCTTTGAAGTGGTTGCGTGAAGAGGAAAAGACATCTGGACTGAGACAGTCCTAATAGAAGTCTTCCTTCCTAAATGTGTTCCCACGTTCAAAACCATACCCAGAATTCGTTTCTTCCTCCATGATGAGCAACGAACCATGTAGACATGACTTGGATCATGCCCATATGCGGTTTTTCTCAAGAGGCCACCTGGAACATACTCAAACATGAAGGCAGCTACAGAATCGCCGGTTAGCTACGGAATGTCTGCATTCTGCAGCTAGTTCCAGTCAAAATGCTTTACAATGGAAAAAATCACAAAACTTAGCAAGTCAGTCATGTAAATCATTCTAGAAGTAATTTTAACTATATTCATTGATCAATTGGGTCTAGGATAGCAATGGACAAGGGAAAATGAGGTAAAATGAGGTGAAAGAAAGCACAACTTTGAGGCTCAACATGGCTTTGGCTACCCCGTCAAAGAATAAGAAGTGTTTGGATTGCTTGTTAATCCAATCTGAGAAGTCTTTCTCATTGACTCTAATTTTCCATTTTTTTCTTGGATTTCTTAACCTTACTACTTCAGAAAACTGGAGGCTCGTCATGACGCCCCATTCAAAATCCTGTTGACTTAAATTTGTATCCTCAAGCTAATTGCCCAAGCTTTCTTTCAGCTGGCATTTGATCTTGATCATGACAATATTTGCATCCTGCACTTTATATCTGAAAATTCTCTTGTTCCTCTCAAGCCAGATTTTCCAACAAATTAGCTTTGGCAAGGAAAGCTAGGGAGCCTTAAAACATTTTTTTTTTGGAATGACTCCTGGATATCTGTGCAGCCAATTGGCAAACAAATCAGTGATGGAGATGGGAAATGTGAAATTGATTCTCCAAGGGCCCAGAAGCTCATGCCAGATCTTTGTTGTGAATTTTCATTCCAGCAATAGATGGTAGGAATTCTCTTCATTTTCTCTGCACATTATACATCTGGAAGGCCCATGGAAGCCCCTTTTCTTCAATCTGTCTTCTGTCGAGATTCTGTTGTGGCATAAGAGCCAGTGGAAAAGAGATCGATTTTAGGAATGGACATGTCGCTCCATATCCCCTTCCAAGGCACGAGATTAGGAGGGAAGTGGGGTTGTTCCAATAGTTTTATATATCCCTGCACCATAGAATAGTTGCCCAAATGAGAACCCCAATCGCGTTTGTCAAGTCTCCTAGTGTGGATCGGGACCATGCCCTTCAGATGAGCGAATAAGTCAGTGCAGTCTAGCTTGAACTCCGTTGGCACCTGAAGCTGCTTCCAACTCTGCCAATTATAGTTATCCCAGCGCAAGATCTCCCACAAAGTTATGAAACCAGCATTGGACATCCCAAACTGCAGCGCATGCAGAGATCTGATTTCAGCAAGTGGAGGATTATTCATAATGTGATCCTCCCAGATATTAATTTGTTTGCCATTCCCCGAGATCCAGAACGCATGGTGGTTGATCAACAGAGTGGCTTTAGCACAGAGCTTGAGAAAGTGCGATCTGTTTTTTGGGAGGGGTCTATCAAGATAACATTTCCTTTGGCCACAGAAGTATTTCTTCCATAATGCAGTTTGTGCCCAACCAGGATTAGGAGTTATAATCCTCCAAATGATTTTTGATCCCATAGCCACATTTTGAGTGCAAAGGTCTTTGAAGTTAAAACCACCTTCCATCTGGGGCTTGGAGACTTTGTCCCAGCTAGCAAATGGGATTCTCTTCTCATTCTGTTTACCCCCTTTCAAAAAAAACTTTCGGATGCAATCCTCCATTTTCCTAAGAATGCAAGAAGGAGCTAGCAAAACAAAGAATTGAAAAATTGGGAGACTGCTAAGAACAGCCTTGTTGAGAATTGACTTACCTGCAAGGTTGAGCCAAGAGAAACCCCAGGCCTGGATCTTGAGCTTGAATTTTTCTAACAAAGGGAGCCAATCTCTGCTAAAGGCGATCTTGCGGAAGATTAGGAGTACAAGATACTTGAATGAAGACTAGTTGGAGGAGGCAGAAAAGCCCAAACATCTGGAAATGGCACTGAGAGTATTGGCCAAAATGTTCCAACAGTATATATGACATTTCAGCTTATTTAGTTTGCTACCCATTTAATCACAGTAATCATCCAACACATCTTTGAACCTTGATGCTAAAAGCATAGAGGCTACGCCCAGCAATAGAGAATAGTCAGCAAATAAAGCATGATTTATATTTTTGACTCCTCTTGCAATGTTGAGACCCATAATCTCTTGGTCTTGCTGTTTCTTGTCCAAATAAAATCTAAGAACATAAGCATAAAGGACAAATAGGAGGGGGGAAAGAGGACACCCCTGCCGAAGCCCTCTCATAGCTTTGAAGAAATCTGTTGCTCGCTCATTCACCAGAGGGGCGATCCATGGCTCAGAGATACAAGCCCGAATCTAGTTGGTAAAGTTAATCCCAAACCCAATCTTATGCATAACATCCAAGAGAAAGTTGTGTCTAACACGATCAAAGACATTTGCTAGGTCTAGTTTGAAAACCATACCCTTTTATTTTCGATGCAGGCTTGAATGGATCACCTCTTGAACTAAGATGAAATTGTCCACAATCTGCCTTCCATGAACAAAACCACCTTGGTTCTCCGGGATAATACTAGGAAGGATACTTTTCAATCTATTGGCAATCACTTTGGTTATCAGCTTGTAGCCTATGTTGCATAGAGAAATAGGGCGAAATCTGTTGAAATTATTGGCTCCTTTTTCCTTAGGGATGAGGGAAAGAAAGGAAAAGTTAGTGCTGCCCCCAATTTTCTGACAGGCTTGGGATTTCAAAACCATTTTGTGCAAATCCTTTTCCACTATCTACCAACAAGAATGAAGAAATTTGGCTGTAAAATGGTTCGGTCCTAGGGTTTTTTCGGGCTCCATAGCAAAGAGAGCAGCCTTTATTTATTTTTTAGAGACCTTTGCTTCCAATAACTGATTCATCTTGGAGGTAATCTTTGAAGGAACCACATCTAAGAATTTATAATTTTGGACCATCACCCCTTCTTCACTGTAAATATTTTTAAAATGAGAGAAGGTTTCCCTTTTAATGCTAGTGAAATCATTGTGAGTTATGGTATCTTCCTTGATTTCTGAGATGGATTTAAAGCTTCTCCATGCTTGGGCTTGCTTGTGGAAGGAGGAGGAGTTCCTGTCTCCCACTTTAAGCCAAAGACTGTGAGATTTTTGTCTCCAATATTCTTCCTCTGACAGGAATGCCTTATGAAACTTGTGTTGTAAATTTGCCTCCCTATCTAGAACTTATTTTGTAATTTCTGCATTTTCCGAATGCAAGTGATGGAGCTCCAAACTATCTTGGACTTGTTTTCTTTCAGTTGCAGGGTTAGGGAGGGACTTGACCCAAATTTTCAAAACATCTTTCACTCTTCTGAGCTTCTCCTCCCAAACAAAGAAGGAGAAGCCCTTGACAGGTAGCCTCCAACATTCCTTAACCTTATTCATGAAGTCCGACCCCTTGACCCATAAAGGACTAAATCTGAATGGAATAGTGTCGTGATCAATTTGGGCCAGCAGTTCAAGCTTGATAGGTTTATGATCTGAAACGCTGCAAGGGAAAATATGCATTCTAGCCTCTAATCCTAAAATGAGAAAAGAACTTTGAACGAGAAATCTATCTAGCCTTGCAACAATATGCCCCGAACCGACTCTTTTGTTTGACTAGGTGTACTTACCATTAAAGGGCTTGATGTCGAGCAAGTCCCAATCCTGCATGAGGTCCTCCACCCACTCCCTTGCTGGATACCTTACGATGTTGCGTCCTCACTTCTCTGACAAGAGAAAGGTGAGATTAAGATCGCCAGCAATGATGGTGTTTTCCAGATTCTCCATTTCTACCAGATTTCTGATGGAGTCCCAGCACGCCTTTTTCTCCCCTGCATTTACTGGGACATACACATTGAAGAGACTAATGACCTCCTTTGTATCAAGATGTTGAAGTTTCAAGAATAGCTAGTGAGTATTTAGGATCTCAATGACCATCGAGAATTTGCTAATATTCCAAAGAGTGCCCAGCCTGCCCGAGGCTCCTCGAGCAGAGACTGCATGTCCTCCACCTTTATTCAAAAATTTCTTACTTATTTGGAGGAAGTCTTTGTCCTCCATTTTTTTCTCCTAAATAAGAAGTCTATCTGGGGTTTCTATCCTTAGAATACTTCTTATTGCTTCTTCTTTCACTCTGCTCCCCATACCTTTGCAATTCTAGGAGACAACCTTCATCACTTACTTTTTGGGTGTGATGAGCTCCCTAGGAGCCCTATGTCTGTTTTCTTTTCATCTTTAGAGTTTTCTCCAAGAGTTTCTAGAGGGTTGGTTGACTGCCCTAGAGCTTATCTTTATAGGTTTCATGTTCTCTCTTTTCTCAGGAAAACTTACGGCCTCTTGTCGATCTTCTAGCCGAATTTTGTGAATCCCCTATTTCTCCTTCCTCCTTTGATTTCTACCGAGACTTGTTCTTCCTCTTCAGATTCTACATGTTTTTCTTTAGGTCTATCTGAGGCACTTTCTCCTTACCTCGAGCCTGAAGGGGTCCCTTTTTTTGGGGTCACTTTCTTTTGCATCTCGACCTCCTGGGTGTCCTCTAAAGCTGAGCTTAAGGGCCTGAATTTTTTTTCTTGACCATTCGAGGGAGGGGTTTGTTGAATAGTAGCCGGTTGAGGGCCTTTACCGTTTGGGACCCCAGATTTGGGGGTTTTATGGGAGGTCTTTGACTGCTTGATCTGGTTCCAGCCCTCCTCCTTCCCTTTCTTCGCCTCTCCATTTCTCGGGCAACCCCTAGCAAAGTGACTGTAAACATGGCATTTCCGGCACTTGAAGGGAAGCTTCTCATCGTCTAGCTTTTGCACATGATTCCAACTGCCAACATTGATTTTTATTGCCTCCGGAAGGCCCACCTCTAGATCTACCTCAATGCATATTCGGGCACAGTCGTATTGATCCTTGTTATTTGCCTGGTCAATAAATTTACCCAAGGTGTTACCTATGTGCTTCAGAGAATCTCATTTCCAGCAATTGGTACATCCACTGCTGGGTCAAAATCTGGCATCCATTTATTGAGATACAGGCCCTGAGGTCACATGAAGTAGGGGCCATTCCGAAATATCAGGTCTTTATCCTCTTTTGAGATGAATTTGAACATAAAATAGCCTCTCCCCAAGAAATACAAGGTTACATCGTTCTTGATCAACGACGTCCAGTTTTTGACAACCCAGTTCACCGTTGTTTTTGGGGAGGGCCAAAGACTCGTGAACTGTCCCACGAGAGCGCGATCCACCACAGACAAAGCTACCTGGATCAGACCCTCAAGGGGAAGGGATATTTCTAGAATAACAACTTTTTCACAAACTTGGCTGCTTCAGTTTTCTTCTTCTTCGGCAGCATAGCCAGCAATGAGTTGAACGCATCCTCAACGGATGGAGGAGGTGGGGGAGGAGGAACCTAGGGTGAGCCCAGAACCTCCATGGAAGCGTGGAGAAGCCCTAGCTTCAGGCGTGCGCGGGCTCACAGGCAGTTGTAGCAGCAGCGCGGCTCTTGATCAAAATCCCTTCTTCACTTTCATGATTTCCTCATCCCACACCAATTATCAGCCCTAACATTTTCTTTTGAATTTAATCCCAAACTAGTGTTTTCTACTGCACATGTGGAAATAAAGAAAATAATTTTTTCAATGTCCACAAATGACCAAAATAGGTCAATGGGACAACTATCTCAAATCCTTCACAAGGTGATAAGCTCAGTGGAAAAAGGAAGTGTCACCACTATTCCCAAGGCAACAAATTTCCTCATTTTAGTGAAACTCTACCTATGCCCTTTCTCCTAGGCCTATGCATCTACACAATATCCATATCCAGCTCCCTTGCTGCCATTCACATCAATACAACCTCCCTACCCATCACCTTGTATCTCCTACTATCATTCTTATTCCCCATCACTCTCCCCCAACACATACCCTTGCAAAAAAACTTCAAATATATGGACAATTTACTTGTTGCATTCATTGATTTTAATTTATTTACCACACATATTTAATTGTTATTCTCATAGATCAGTCAAATTTTAATGAACATGTTGGTAGTTTTATAGCATATTTTGAAGTACTTAAGACTAGATCCATGCTTCTGATTCAGTAATTTGGAACGTTAAGTGACAGATTTTGGATTATAGATCAACCAATTAACCTAGATACATGCCCTAGAACTAGCATTCACTAGCTTTGACGTGAGGATTATTGTCGGCGACAGTTGCAGCTTTCCTAAACTGTCCAAGCAAACCCCATGGGATTTGTTCAAGGGGAAAAAGTGATTGACAATACTACCTGTCAAAATTTGGATTAGGAGCAGAGAAAAATTCACTTTGAGAGACCATGGATTCTTATACAAATCAACAAAGAAGAATGCCCACTGAAGATGATGAAGCCCACAACTAAGAAAAAGTAGTGTTCTGAGTTTTGACATTTACATTAAGGAAAATCCTAGTTTTGATATTTTATAGCTATAAATTGCTAATATATTTCCATTGGGAAATTATACTTTCAATTATTTTTATCTTTGAATGTATATCTAGCTTAAATTTGAAAAACAATTTAAATAATTTCTCCAATATTATAATGTCCTATGATTTACCAACATCACAATCGATCCATAATGACACTCATTCTATGCTTAAGATTCTAAATGATATGCAGTTTCGAAACAAACCTGTGATGCCCATGGGGAAAATTGTTGATGCACTTCACTCACTAGATCTCCCTTTATAACTGACTGTATAACGTGTCCATTCATAAAAGTTGTTAAAAGTCACCACTTGTTAGCAACACTAAAATTAAGATGGGGAGAGCCATGCCTTAAAATTACCCATTTCGAGAGGTAAAGTATAGTTCATTTAGTTTTGAAAGAATTTTCAAAGTTCAAGCTGAAACTGCATACATAAAATACACTTCTAGTTGGAACTTAGTTTAGATCATATACGATTGTGAATATTCTATTGTATAAGAAAGAATGCACCTAACTCATCCTCCCAGTGCATGTTATCCTAGATGATGCAACATTTCTTCTACTTAAATGTTGTTGATGTACCAATGAAAGGGTCAAATCTCAAAGCTCTACTTGCTAGAAGTCCCAATAGGGAATCATATTGAACTATTAAGACCAAAAACATAAGCTCCAAAAGCCTGCAAGCAAAGTCATTAAAGTAGATTATAAGGATTGTTTCCCTTATTGGTAGAGAGAAACATTTAAAAAATATAAACACGTAATAATTAAACATATTTGAAAAATGAAACTTCCTTCTATGAATCACTACTCTTAACCAACCATATCCTATTCATCATAAACAAAATATCAGAGAAGGAACTAAATCCTAGCAAGAGGATATAATGTCATTGTAAATTATTTATTAAGTACAACAATCCTAGCCTATATTTCTTTAAGTTTTGATTTTAAAAGTAAATTTTGACAAGATCCTGGTGCATCGGTGTTCAATAATGACTTTGTATTCATATTAGTTCCATATCAGCTTGAGTTCTTACATTAGAAGGTAAACATGCAATGCTCAGTGTTCTCGTTTTTCTAGTATTTAGAAGACGACCAACATGTGAGAATGAATGGCATACATTACTGAAATGCCTTTTTTATGAGAGTATAGTTGCAATTAGAAGTGTAGCATATGTAACTCAATCCAAGAAGTCTAAAAATTTTCAAATTCTTCAAAAATAATGCATGTTGGTGAAAAAATTTCAAATTCAATATAATTCGAAATACATAACAGAAAACTCTAAAACAAAGATAGGTTTAAAGAGGATATAAGTAAAGCACAAAATCATTCATGAGCCTTACAACACAAACCATCCCTAAGCCTTGAATATATTTTTAACATAATTTTGGGATCAGCTGGACTTATTATTTACTACTATTTGCTACGTTTTTTACTTATCCAGGCCTCATTAAAGCAATATGTTTGTAGTCTGGTGCTTTCATTTGGTCACATATTGATACCAAATGAAAATTTGTAAATTGTAGGAATCTGTAGGGTTAGGTAAAGTAGACCATTAGGTGGTTGTAGAGCTTGAGTGGCCCTGACATTAACGAACATGTGTTTCATAAGAGGCCAAAGGATCAAATCCAGAGTGGGGTAGAATATATACACCTAAGTAGACTTTTGTAGTCAAATCACTAGGTGGAGGTGGGTCCTTTGTCCCTTGCCTCAGAGAGAAGAAGTAGAATTGATAAAATATAAAGTTCTCTCAAATTTATAGCTTATCACTCATGCAAAACCTACCCAAATTTGATTTCTCAAGTAGTCTAAGGCAAATTTGGGATTTATCTTGAAAGTAAGTTCCAAAACCCTTTCACTGTAGTCACTGTACAATGATCTATGTTTCCAACTGCCTTTTTTCAGTACCTTTTATATTTCTCATACAGATAACAAGGGCTTGACTAGTCTGACTGATAGCTTGCACAGAGGTAGTTCTTTATTTTACACCATTTTAGTTGTCTTTGATCTTGAAATCCTGTGTATTGTCCAGGGATTCCTATAATATAAGAAAACTATGCCATGGACTAAATCTGGTAAGTATCTCATAGCCGACATCTACTTTACCACTATTGATAAGCATTTTATTTTGTTCTGAGCTCAGTTTTTCTTCAGTTTTCAACCTCAACACTACTTCACTTTCATATGATATGCTTTGGTATGGGTGTTGTTGTGAGGTTGCTACAACCAATCATGGATGTATATTTTTGTCCCATTTAACAAATTATTAAGGAATATATTAAGGATATTCACTAAGCTTACAATTCAAAATTACCAGGTAACAATCCAACTAAGAAATATTATAAATATAGAAAATACCCACATTCTGATAAATCATAACAACCCTCAAAGGCATAAAGTTCTGAATATGAGAAGCACTTTGGATTTTGGACAGCAAACCTGAATGCACCGGATTGACAAGATAATAATAATTCATACTAAAATGAATAAACACGGACTGGAAAAGTTTTCAAATCATATTTCCAAATGGACAAGCATACCCACTCTACAGATATGTTCATTTTAGTTTGAGTACAACATTCTGTTTTTGAACTAAAACACATATTTTGACAAGGGGATCCTTGGCAACATGTTCCACACATATGTTGCAAACATCTCTAACAAAGAAATAGTCCTTGATATCATTTTCTTGGTGCTCTAATGAATTACTTTCTCTCTCCACTTGTAACCATAATTACGATTGCAACAACTGAAAAAAGTCAAAAGTCATGCCTTCGTCTCCTCCGATTGTAGCTTGCAAAATATATTTTGATTAAATGACGTGATCGACGAAATTGCATGCATATGCAAGAAATTAATATTATTTCTACATCCAAGATTTCAATATCAAATTCGATAACCATTTGAAAAGTCTGGAATATTTCAAAATAATTTGTTGCAAGTCGTATTGTCATCACTTAGACAGTTAGGCTATATATCGATATCTTGAGCTTCCCTTTCATTCATCTCTGAAAGGGAATTCAATTCCCCCTATATTCAATAAAATAATTAAAACCAATTAGCTTGAACCTGTATTACAAATTGCCTAAGTATTTTTTTGAAGAGCGGTATTTTATAATACAAAAGTTAGGGACTGCAAGAGGCGGCAAAATCAAATGCATAATGCTAGAAACCATAAAATTTGACACTTAATTGAAGATTCAAATGCTTGGAATAAAGGTGAAGCTTACATTATATAAATACTTTGGGTTTCTTTTTGTATGAGCTTGAACTATCTACATGATTATACAACAATGAATGCCCAAGCCTCATCTTCTTCAGTACAAGATGACTGCAAGTGGAATGGAGCCATAAACTGCAAGAATTACTTTCTTTTTGTTTTAATCATCCTATCAAATCCAGCTTTAGTTCTTAGAAGGAATGCAAAGGTATACTTTTAACGTTTATTTTCATATAAACATCAGATCACAAGAGGACAGATAGATAGAAGAATACATAGGCGCCATTTTTTTCATGCTGAGATGTTAAATTAGAAATTTAAACTCAGATTATTTCAGAGGGAATAGGGTGAATGGATAGCAAAGGATATATACACCTTAGGAAATACTCTGCAATTAGACTGATGATGGAAAAATTGTAACCCATAGTTGGGAAATCACATGTTATATTCAAACTCATACAGAGTCAGAGATAGAGTCAGATTCAAAGCTTGAACAAAATCTACAAAGCCCGGGAAAGAGCTAGAGTCGGGACCTAAAAAAGAGACAAAGTTTGATAAAAGGAAACAATTATTTAGAAGTATAAAATAACATCACGTGGGCTTCATGTCATGTTAGCAGCACAGTTACCCATAAACTGTTGTACGAAATTGTTTTTGGGGAATTTTCTCTCATTAGGGTTTGTTGGGTATGCTAAAAGGTAGATGGATAGTGGGTGTTGAAGAAAATGTAGTCAAGAGGATGCATCATAGGAAGTTAGAGTCAGAACAAAGAGGAAGTATGTTCTTATTGCAAGATGTAGAAAAAATAGGGATAAGAGTGAAGCATCAAATATTTGTTGTCCATGCTAGAGCACAAGATGAATTATGATATGATTTGAGAAGGACTAGATCAAGTCATCTTAAACTTTTCTTTCTATATGCAAAGCCCCACGTCCAATTTCATGATCTTTTATTAATCACATCGCTCTCTGGTTCATCTAATCCAACCAAAAAATAAATTACACAGTGGATTCCATCACGGCTACTATGTCTGATCATCTATTGCAGCTAGATTATTAATAAACAGTTTCTTAAATGCTTACCTTTTGAAACCAAGTAATTGCTTCATCATCATTTCTTGAGTTGAAATCTCCAATGCATTACCAGTATCGCTGGATCCCCTCTGTAACTCTTCTCTACTATGTTGGTAATGTTGTTTTAATATCAAACAATGATTTTTCTCTCTTGGAAAAAAAACATAATATTATTTTTGTTAAGTCTTCCCGCCAACCTTCTAAATGAGTGGGAAAATGATATTCAAATGAGTGAAATAATTTTAACGAAGACCAAAAACTTTTATCATAATGTAAAAAAAAGTTATTCGAATATAATAAATATTTTTTTTAAGTTATTCCAATATTATAAATATTTTATGTTTTTTAAAATAAAGGTGGAAATTATGTTGAGTTTGTAACCCATTTTGTCTTTTTATTTTTGTATTCTTTTTATTGTATTTTTTTTTATTCTTTTCATTGTATATGACCAATTTCGATCTATTTTAACTTCTAATTTACCAAAATATAGATCCATTTTAACTTTGGATTTATCAAATTCCCAAAGGGATCAAATCTCTTTTCACTCTAAAAGAGGTTTGCATCTCAATAGATTTGATTCCTCCCTCTCACTTGGACATAGATCTAGAGTTAAGATAGATCTAGATTGATTTAATTATTAATTATAATTAATTATAATTATAGATTTTACGTTTTTAAATTTTAGTATTGTTATTTTATTTTGACGGAATTAAAATGTTAAAGTTAACATTACAACATCTCTACCATGGCAGAGGAATTCAACACTGGAGAAACCCTAGAGGCCCATAGAAAAATTGCAGGTGAAGAAAGGGTCATGGAGTTTCAAACTAGAGAAGGGCATAGTTTTGATGAAGACTAAACGAGCTCTGGACAATGTCAAGATCTGATATCCTTGACAAAACACAAATTAAGATTAAATTGTAATCATGAATTTTTTATATATTATATATCCACATAATATATAGTTTTGAAGTACAGAGATGGCCACCATGATAAACCCTTTAAAGACACAAAACCACGCGTCAAATATTCTTTCCAGATGAGATGTCGGTTTCTTACTATTGGAACCGCATGGAGGAGGAGGAGTTAGTGGAATATGAACTGAAGGGGGAGGGGGGCTGAAGGGGGGCGGTTCAAAAAAATTGATCTAGTCCCGAGGATGATATACATTCACATTTGGAATTCATGTTAGAAGGTTAGCATATTGCAATTTCTAGGCCTATCAAGTCTTTAGAAAGAAAAGTTAAGAATTCAATAGGAGACCATCTTGAAATTCGGAGGCCCTAACCCTTGCTCCAGCCACACACTATTCAGGTCCTTTATTTTTGTTCAACCTAGGGCCCAAGGAAATTTTCCAGGGGCTGGAGAACTCTTCTTAGGGTTCTTTGGCTCTAAGTTTAGTTTCCCTACCATCCTAGAGATCAAAGGAACACATACAATGTGCTATGACTTCCTTAGGGTTTTCATAATTTTTTGAACACATTGGGGATTCTTCGCTCTCATAAGCCTCTCTGATTTGTTTTATTGTTTGTCCTTAATCTCATGAAGTATCATTGGCCTCGCTCTCCTTGGGTGAACTAGTGAAGGAGATCCTTGCCTTGGCAACAGAGGAAGGTTTAACTAACATCGCGAATGGTGCTATGGTTTTTGAGGATAAACACTCTTGTGAATAAAAAGGAATTGTGATTCAGAAGGAATTTTAGAAATCAAGGAAGAGGAAAATAAATTATAGTGTCAAGAATAAGAACAAATTCCTCCTTTCTCTGTTGTTGGGAGTCAACATCGTCAATCAGGAGAATGAGGAAATTTCCAAAAAATCTCTAGTGGGGTGAGTAAGAGGTCGAAAATTCAAGTCCTCAACCCTAAAAGCATGGGCAGACAAGGAAACCTCACCCATTGTTAAATTTCCTCCAAAGGTTTCACTACTAGCCCAAGGTTGGATTTATTTGTGCTTCAAAGATGTGGTTGACACCCAAAAGGTACATTAGATGGTTTGGAAAATTGATTCATCTCCTATCATTTTTAGCTTTTGGATGCCCCTCTTCGATGCAAAGTAGGAGAGGCTACATATGTCCCCAATATAGGTTCATCTTCCAGGTCTCGACCCCCCTAACTATTGGGATGCCATAATTTTCAAAGATAGAGGTAACTCAATGGGATCCTATCTGGACCATGAATTTATCTCGACCATGAATTTGAATATTTGGAGATGGGGATTAAGACGTACTCTCACACTTTCGCTAATATGGACCTTAGGGAAGTGCTTCTAGAAGACATGGATTTCAAGATTGGGGTGGAGTGTATTCAAATACTTGATTATGAAGGAATTTCTTTCATGTTTAGGCATTTCCATAGGTTTCGCACCTAGCTAAAAACTATGAGCTTCCCTTTTCTACGAAGGACCATATATCTAAAGGCAAGGACTCGGTGCAAGGACATATTGGGTCAAAAAAGGGTTATGGGTTGGAGGTTTTGGGTGCCATGGAAAAGAAAGTTCTAATAGATATTTAAACTTTCCTTTCAATATCCGTGATGAGAGTTGTTTAAGGCACTCACTATTTCAAAATAATTTGTCATAAATTAAATTTCACCTTTCCATATCCCCCACAAAGCCTTGCATCACACCAAGCATATTGTGCACACTTGAACAACCAATATGTTGGCTAGATCAATGTAAAATAAATACCATGACCTGGAAACTCATGCTTCTCTCCTTTATCCTCAATCACAACATTAGGGCCCTTAAAAAAGCAAGACAAGTAAATACCTCCCCACCCATCTATCGTCCATTATCTATTGTTTGAATTTGTTGTTGTCTTTGGAATTTCAGGATGTTCTAAGAATTTATAACAATTTGGATAAGTAATTGTTTGATCTCGATGTTGTTCTTAAGTTTTCAGAATATTCCCTAAATCTACCATTGAAATGAGTTCAACAGCTTTAGGTTGGCCAAGAATTGTAACTTCTTCCACCAAATTGTAACTGGATTAATTTTATAGAATTCATTATTTAAGGGTGGCAGCTAAACCTCTTTATCATTTGTAGAAAATATATCATTAGTGACCTTAATTTGTCCCACATATTATCTGATAAACCCCAAAGGGCGAAAGCAGAGATATTGGTGTTATAATGATCTCTTCGTGCACATGGAAGGGTCCCTAGTCAATTTGGTCCCAAAATGTTTGTAGCAGTACTGTCTAGATCCTATAAATCCATTGTAGCTTCACGCTCTTTGTAGTTCTATATACACACATCCAAATCAACATGTTACATAGATGGATGTATTGTGTGAATTTTACCATCAACTCAAATTGAAATTGCTCATCATCAATCTGGGATGGGCCACATAATATTGATATGGTCAGTTTGTGGCTAAGAATATTATAGGGCATGAGAGCTTGCACTGGATTGGATACCTAGATTCCCAAATAATTCTAATCCTCTATTGGTAGAAAACCTTAATGTTTGTTTTTAACCTCAATTCCATTGTGCCATCAATCATTTGTTTGAAGGCCTAAATTTATGCAAGGTTGAAAAACAAATCAATTAAGCTGTGAAATTGTGCTTTGAATTTGAAAATCGTTAGAAAGATTAATGCATTATCCAAAACAAACTTGTTTAAAACTAATTGACACTTCCTCTGAAGATGATCAAGTTTTAATGGATAAGAGAACTGAAATTCGTGGCTCTAGCAAGCACCGTGGGTAATCACAATGCTACTTCCCCAACGGCACAATTCTTAGATTTTTCAGACACCATCGACACACCTCTTTATATATTTGTGAGATAGTTGATTTGTTTGTTGCAAAAGTAGGAAATTGAGTGGAGGCCCATATGGGGATTTTGTCTTTGGATTTTATAAATAAATACAAGGAAATTTCCATATCAATCATTATCCTCTTCTGATCATTATCCTCTTCTCATCCCTTTAGAGACCCCTTTGTCTCTAAATGTTACACTTCAGTATCAAAATTGCAATTTTCCATTTATGGAGTGACACAATTAAAAATTATTGACATAAATGACTAAATCATATACTTGTTGTACTTGTTATTTGGTCATATTTTTATTCTTGGACTATAATACTCATTTACATTAATCATTATTAATTTTGTCACTTATTATCTAGTCATATATTTTAATCCTCACTAAATTAGTAATTTAAGTTAGTCGCTTTTAGTTTAGTCACTTATTATCTAGTCATATATTTTATCCCTAGATTAAATTAGTCATTCAAGTTAGTCATTTTGAGTTTAGTCACTCATTATCTAGTCGTATATTTTATTCCAAGACTAAATTAGTCATTTTTAGTTCGGTCACTTAAAATTGCTCAAATTTAGTATTAATTCACTTTAAATAATTGCGGTCACTAAAATTTTTAGTCACCTGGTCATTAATTTCATCATTTTTCAAAACAAAGGTCCCAACAGGCCTCGACCAAAAGCTGTTGACTCGTCTTGAGTCAATATTTTTCCACTGTTGTGGTCCCCAGTTGAACATAGGCTACTGTTTCTGGCTGGGTTTTCTCAGCGTCTCCTTCTCCAGCTCCATCTGTTCTGATTCCCCCTCCTCTAACAAAGGCCCCAACTCCGGACCCTTGTTCATGGCTTCTGTTTTGAGCTGTGTGAACTCAGTGATCGCTTCTTTCCATAAATTTATTATGAGGTCTGTTTTGCTAACCACGTTGTCGGCATGGGTGGCATCCATTATCTATGGCAGATCATTAAACACTGTCCTGAATTTGGGGTCTACTTTGGAGGCCAACTACTGTATGGTTTCTGCTTTCTGTTTGACTGGCTGTCTTAGATCTCGGAGGATATGTTTTGTTCTTGCTGAGCCTTCTTCAATTGTCTGTATCTGTAGCTGTTGCGTGTCAGCTAGATCATAAAGTTGGTTGCGTCCAACTGGATCTTCTATTCCTTTGATCTCAAGAAAAGTTTCTACAGTTGTTCCAAGACGGGTTGTGCCTTCATAGTGAGTGAATTTGAGCATTCATGGAGTTTCTCAAGTAGGTTGTATGCCTATGTATCCATGGTTCCTAGTGTTTCCTTTAGGTCCTGCATTTTCTTCTGCCTTTGCGCCACATTTTTTGCATATATTGTAGAGGGGTCTGGTAGTGCCGGTATGGCTGCAAGGACTTCCCTTAGCTCCTAGTTTGAATTGCAAAAATTGGCACATGTTATCCTTATGTGTATGGAACTTTCAACCATTGAGCAAGCTGAAATGTCTATTGGTGCAGCATCGACTTTACTAGCGATTGTTGGCCATAGTTCCTGGAAGTTCTCTGTGACTTGGTCGAGTCGCTGTTAGATATTAACCTTCTATTTCTTTAGTTGATTGTGCTCATGAGTGAGCGTCATGACCTGTTGTTGTTTTTTTTCATACTTTTGTAGGAGATCATTATGGATGGTTTCTGCTTGTCGCGTTGTTGCTTGTATAAAAGTGAAAAGTTGGTCGGGTCCCCAACTCTACATATCTCCACTACTTTCCATATCTAGAATTGGATTCCTTTCCTTGAGCGGTTGGCCACTAGAAATGGACCACTTTGATCGGCCTTGTGGAGAGGTTGGTCGACTACGTGGGACAGTCTGTGATTCAGGAATATGATAACTGGTGGATGGTAGGTGAGTGGGTATGAATGGCTACAATATTAGCATGGACTGTTGAAATGGATTGAGTGACATCTCAGTGGGCTTATTATCGGAAAAGGGTGACTCAGTATGGATTAGTAAATAAAAAAGGTAGTCAAATCTATCATAGTTGAGTTAATCTCTGTTACCTCTATTGTACCCGAGTTAACCTCTGCTTCAGTGTCAACGACCATTATGGTGCCTGTGGGTATTGCATCCGAAATCGTCTTGGAAGTGGATGGAGTGTGGGTCGAATGGCCTTTGGCATCTTTTGAGAAGATTGATTATTATCTTCTTCTTCTGAAGAGGCTTCTGTAATGATATAGACTTCTGAAATGTTATCTTCTGATTCAACCATAGACCATGAATCAACAAATTCTTCAATATCAAGGAACGAATCTTTTTTAGCTTTTCTAAAATTCACATGTGATTGTACTGCTAACTCTACCCCATCCAAAAGATCTAACTTGAAAATCTGGAACATAGAAACTGACTGTTCTATACAGCACTGAACCTAGTATTTACAAAGGTGATTTAAACCATAATGTTCTTGCCAACCAAGCTCGAAACTTACTGCAGACGCAACATGATTGGCTAACAACAAACTTATCAAACAAGCAACATCTGGAACCCAATTACCATGTTTAATGATAATTGTAACTAGAGCCTTTTGATTGATTACTAGTTTTAGAGCACCACATTTTTGCTGACAACATTCCAAAGTTTTAATCATACTGATCTTTTCATGAAGTCTTAAGTTTGGAAAATCTTTTAACCATGAATTTAATTTTTTGACTTCATCTGTATTATCAGCAAGTAAAGATTCTTCAGTATTTTCTCGACCATATACTTGTGAAAATGGGTTTGGCTCTATCGGCTCTCTGAGTTCTAAACTATTGTAGCTCCAGGGAGTTGAGAAAGTTCTCAAGTACTGCATTGATTTCATAATACACTGAGTACTCCTTATTTGATATTTCTTTCTGCACAATCCTTCTTTAATTTCCCAATCTGCAAACGGTTCAAAGATTTCATATTGTGGGAAAGTATCAGTACTTGCATAGTACTCAGTTGAGCTCTGAAGATAAGCTGCTTCTATTTCATCAAACATCTCATAGATTTGGAGAGAAGCCAAGAACTTGTTTATTTGTTCATGCATATCAAGTTCTTCTAAATCTAGCATCTTAGCAGCAGTGTAAACCTTAAGATCAAAGTCAACTGCTCCAATCAGTTGATAATAATTCAATATCTTCAGAGTATGAATCATTTCATCGGTAAATGTTTTCATCCAAAAATCACATAATGATTTAAAATAAAGTTTAACCTTCATGTTTGGTAAAGGATAAACTTTTAACAGTTCTTCATCAAAACCAAGGTGAATACCAACATTTTTTGACTGCCAAGCTTGACAGCGTTGTATCCATTGGTTTCTCCTTAATCTCATGCCAACCACTCGCTTGATTTCTTCAGCTATAGGACCTGCAATGTATTCCAGCATATAGAACCTCTTTATAAATGACTTATAAGTATCAGGTTCTGGTAAAGCAAAAGGACTTGTTCGATGCATTTTGTTCATATCTCTTGTAAGTGAATCTGCCAAGTAATTTGATATCCCTGGGATCCATACAACATCAAAATCATACATATTAAACCATAGCTGCCAAGTTAAAAGCCTTCCTCTAGCTAACTGCTTTGAAATTCTAGCTGTAAGGAAATGAGTAAAATTCTTTGAATCAGTTCTAATCAAAAACTTGACTGGAGCTAGGTAAAGTTCAAATTTTTGAATCCCATTGAAAATGGCAAGGGTTTCTTTTTCTGCTGTAAAATAACCCTTTTGATGCGGCAGAAACTCTCCAGATGCATAGGCACAAAGTTCTTCTTCTCCATTCTCCATTTTTTCAAATAGGACTGCTGCCCAATAATTGTCGGATGCATCTGTCTGTAATATAAGTGGTCCTTCTCCTGGTGGCTTTAACTGAGGTAGCTTTTGGCATTCTTTCTTAAGCAGTTTAACTGCTTCTGTAGCTTCTGGCGACCAACCTGCATGCAAGTGTTGTCTAATAGGAGCTGTCTTTTCTGATAATCTTGGAATGTATTTGTGAATATAATTAAGTATTCCAAGAAATCTCTGAATTGTTTTAGTATCTTCTAGTTGATCAGGAAACTCCGCTAACTTTGTCAACACATGTGGTTGCATTTGGATTTTTCCATCAACTATATTAATTCCTAAGAAATCAACACTGCTCTGAAATAATACCATCTTTTTCTCTGAGAGAACTATACCATGATATTGTACCTCTTTCAAAAAGATCTTGAGGTGAGTAAGATGGTCTTCAAGGTTGTCACTGAAAATTAAAATATCATCAATGTAAACACATATGAAGTCATATTTCCCAAAAATATAATCCATTCTTCGCTGGAAGAATGCTGGGGCATTTTTAAGACCAAAGGGAACTACTTTCCACTGATAGAATCCAGCAGGGCATGTAAAGGCTGTTTTATGCCTATCTTCTTCTTTAATCTGGATTTGATAGTATCCCGACTTCATATCAAACTTGCTAAAGATTCTGCTGTTCTGAATTTTCTGCATTATTGTTTCTTGTCTAGGCAGAGGATAATTAAAACTTTTGGTTATAGCATTCAACGGTTTGTAGTTTATAACCATCCTTGCTTTTCCTCTAATGATCTCAGAATGGTTTCTGACTAAAAAGGCAGAACATGAATAATGAGATTCACTAGGTTCAATTAATTCTAGTTGCAGAAGTTCGTCAATTTGTTTTCTTATTTCTTTCTCATCAGAAGGAGTGCAGGGTATTAGTTTACCTTTTACCCCGTTGTCGTGGAGTGTGATAATCTCTTGCTGAGGGCTTTCCACTGACCAAAACTTCTGAGGATTTTCAGAACAGTTCTTAAGTAAATCTTCATAGACTTCTTTTTTCTCTTCTGACCAATCTTCTAAATTAATATTTGCTTTCTGTTTGCTTTGACTGGCTTTTTCTTCATACTTTTGTAAAACTTCGACCCAGTCATTTGAATCTTTGATCGGTCTTTTAGATCCTGCTTTCTTCTGGCTAATCTGTCTTTGAGGTTCAGAATTGGCTAATGTTAGCCTTGGGACAGATATAGCTTTCTTTTTGACATTCAGGATAAGCTTATCTTCACTTATAGTAACTGGAAAAACTGAAGACAGAAATGGCATACCTAAGGAAAGGCTGCAGGAAGTATCATTATACTGAACTGCTGATATTTTAACAATTCCCCCCCCAACTTTTAAAGAGACATTATCAACATAGTGGGTAAGAGAAACAGATCCTCCAACAGTTTCTGAAACCAAGATATGGTTTAAAGGCTTCCACAGACCTTTAAATAGAGATGGGCGTGCCAAATTATTTGATCCACCAGTATCTATAAATGCATGGACTTCTATCCATTCATTACGGACTTGCACTTGAACGGGAATATACAGCAAGTTATTAGTTTTGACTATTTTCTTGAGAAATGATGTTTCTTCAGAAGTAATAGATGGTGGACAAGAAGTGGGAGATACTTGCTTTGGATATGGACATAGAGTATTAAGAGATGGAGCAGAAGTAGATACAGATGGTGTAGGTGGTATATCTACAGTTGAAGATTTTTCATCTTCAATATATACAGACAAATTTTCATCAAAATTTTCTTCTTCATCTTCTTCTTCATAGTCATCTTCTGTTTCAGAAGTTAGTTCTTCGTCACAATACAGATAATCATCAGAATAGAAACAACGATTCATCTTTTGAGAAGATTGATTATTATCTTCTTCTTCTGAAGAGGCTTCTGTAATGATATAGACTTCTGAAATGTTATCTTCTGATTCAACCATAGACCATGAATCAACAAATTCTTCAATATCTACGCATGCTTTCAACTTGCTTGAGGAGCTTTTTGGGCATTTTCTTGCAAAATGACCTTCTTGCTTACAGATAAAACAACAGTTATTCTTTGGTTTTTCGTGATTTCTCTTCTTGAGATATCTGTACTTTCTAAAAGGTCTTCTCGGCTGCGCTACTCTTTTAGTTTTGAATTTACCATATCTTTTAGATCTCTTCTTTTTGAAAGGTGTCCATGGAAGAACAGATCTACAAACTTCTAATCCAGGGGTAAATTCAGAGGCTTTCTTTTGCCAGCATAGATATTTAATTTTTTCAGAACATCTGAAAATCAAATCAATCCAGTAGATATGATCTATAGTTTTATTTTGATTTTCCAAATCCTTTAAAATCATATCACCTAGATTTCCAGGAAGCTTTGACAAAAATGAAATTTTTTGTACTGAATCATTTGCCAATTTTGCTTTGAATACTTTAGCCATGTATTCTTCACCAAACTCTTTAAAATATTTTGCTTCTTTTAACTCCATTCTGGCTAGATCAGTGATTATAATCTTTTTCTCATCTGTTGGCTCAGGAACAAACTGAGTTTTCATTAAGAGTTCTAGGGTGGTTAGACCAGCATTGCAGACATTCATTCTTTCTTCTGCTGGTGCTGACATCCACCAATCAAAGACTATTCCTGCCATTCTTTTTTCAGCCAGATAAAAAATGGATTGATTGTCTAGTTTGGTAGTTATTTGCATTTGATACAGGGCACCTATCCAAATTCTGATTGATTCAGCGGGATTTTTTGCTTTTCTAAATCAAGAACATAACCAGCAGAACTGGTTGCAAATAAATCTTCTTCTATTCTGGGATATTTCGATTGATCTCGAAAAATATGTGCTTTCTGTAATGAGGGCAAAATAAATGATGGAAACTTTTTAGCTGCATCTTCTAATGTAGCTAATTCACTTTTAGGCTTATGAATTAGCGGAGAAGATTCAAAAGCTTTTTCAAAAGCTTTTTCTTTACCCTTTGAGATCTTTGTTTCTGAAGCTTCGGGTTTTAGATTTGACTCTTCACCAGCTTCTTCTTCTTCTTTTTCTGGTTCTTCAAATTCCCAGGGAGTTGGTGATTCCATAGACATAGAAAAATAAGGTGTTCTTTGTTCTCTTTTTCTTCTTTCTTTTTCTTTCTTTCTCCTAACCTTTTCTTCTTTCTCTTGTCTATCTGCTTCTTGTTCTTCTCTTAACAATTTAAGATTGGCTAGGATTTGTTCTGATTGGACTCCTAAATCATCTAGGACAATCTCAGCATGAGAACACCATGTTGTTAGATAATTACCTAATTGATAGACTTCATCTAAATCTTTTGCATTATTTACACTATGTTCGATTATTGGAGCACAGTCAGCTCTAGTAGTAGGCTGTCTAGACATAGAGGAGGTTGTACAAAATTTTGTCTTTGGTGGCCATCTTCCTCCTTTGACAAATCTGTGATTTGCATATGTCCACTCTTCTTGAGGGCCAACTGATATATTAGACACACGATGCATTTTTTGTACAGGTAGAAATGGTTTATGCTCAGGTATATACAGATCTTTCGAATCTTTGTCAGATTCTTCTTCTGGAAAAACTTCATTTATAGGTTGACGACTTGCAGAGGATTCACCATGGTATTGGATTGGATAAACATGACGCTTGGGTTTAACAACTGGTCTTTCTAACTTTGGTCTGTTTGGGATTAGCTTAACATGACCATCAGAAATGGCAACTCTTTTGAACTTAGAATCGGGTTTCTTTATATCTTCAAGAGATTTGTACTGAAAGTACCAATCATTTGGAATATCTTCAGGGCTGTAGACTGCACCTTCAACTTGGGCATTTGTCATTCCGATAGTGACACAGTCTTTTAACACAGGCTGCTTCAATTTAGGATGAATAGTATTGGTTAACTGAAATGAAGCCTGAGTAATAATAGAAAGATATTCACTTTCATCAGCAAGAGTTAAACCTTGTACTCCAGTCATTAATTTCCAACATTCTGCAAGGTGAGGATCTGACAGACTGACTGCATAGTCTGGAAAGATAGTACCATATTGACATCCTGATGACAGATTTCCAGTAATAGTACCTATACGGGCGTGATCATAGACTTGATGTCTAGTATCGAAAACTTCAGCAATACAAGGAGTATTTATACCATGCCTAAATAAAGGAGCTAGGCCAATTCGGATTCCTCCGAAATGCAGATAGTGATATTTTTTCTCTTCAACATATTTTCTAAATTTCTTGATTTCTTCTTTAGAAAATAAATTCAAACCAACAATTTGTACAGATGGTCCAGAAATTCTGATAGTAATTTCTACTTCTTTGAGAAAAGACTTTCTTTTAAATACTATAGTAATAGGGAGCTTATATACTTCAGTCGCAGAGAGAGAGGGTGGATTCCACTCAGAAGGATTTTCAATTTCTTCATGTTCAACTTCTTCAGATCTAGATGTAACTTCATTTATGATACGGCGATCTATACTAGAAAATGATCTTCGAAGTAAATTTGCCATAGGAACAGAAACAGGGCTCTGATACCAAATAAACAGGGGTCTGGCACAGAGATAGACTGTAGGGGCTTTTACTGATTTTAATCTTACAGGATAAGATTAATTCAGAGGCTACCTGGCCCGATTACAGACTCTGTCTACCAATTATTCATTTCAACCATTTATTTCTTAAGATTGAGGACTCTGTAACTTACTTGAAGGTCGAAGAACCTTAATCCGCTAGCTCAACACCATCGAGATATGCGACACCACTCCTTCGGTTTTACTCGCCTTACAATCTCCTTACTTGTGTCTTCTTGCTAAACTGTCCTTAGACAGGCGGCCCAGAAGGCTTCGATATTACTTCAGTAAAATGTTACACACCTTGTTATGCTGCAGAGTTTGAGCCAACAAGCTTCTGAACTCTTGCAAAATTACAATACTCAAGAACACTCAGAAATTACTAACACACACACACTCACTCAATGGACGATGATCTAAATGCATGACCATCTATCCTTTATATACAAAAACTAAGGAGACTATTGAGGGTCCTGTTAGGCATTACTGGCCCAGACGGTGTCTACTCAATATTCTCGAGTACAATAATGCAACCGAAAGATAATTTACCAGGGCCCCTTGGGGCTACGATCGGAGTCATATCCTTCATCCGTGCTATCTGATTCTTCTTGCTTTTTATAAAGCCATTCCAGGTACCTTGATTCCCACTCTGATTCATGATGAAGTTGAGCATCTTGATAAATATCAATGTGCACGGGTTCCTTTTCTTGTACTGGATATCCTGTAGCCATTTTGCTTTGTCGACTACTTTTATCTTCTGTAGCAATACCTTTTCCTTTGTCAACTGTAGAAGATTCTCCTTTACGTCTTATCGGTAGCTTGCTGCTATCTTTTGTGACAAATGTACTGCTTTGCGGGAAAAGATATCTATCTGCTGATCTTGTCCATTTGCAAATATAGTACACCGTGTGAGGATGACAGGTTGGATTACGGTATAATAGACGCGGTCTAAGTGCCTACCTCTGGCTCTTCTGTGATTGGAATTCTAGTGGCTAATTATTGTACATGGTCCTCACCTGTGAGGTCCACTATTTGATCGGATTTCATGGTTCTATCTCTCTTCCGTTTCGGTGCTAGGATGGGGGGTTTGGTTGGTTTGTTTTTGCGGGATGGAGCGATGGTTGGCCGTGGATGTGAATGGAATGTGGTGGAGGGTATTACAGTCAGGACAGGGGTTGTTAACAATGGAGACCCAAAATTAAGTGTTTGAAATTCAGAAAATAAAGGAAATACAATGTATTTTTCCCCAAAAGTTCCCATTACCTTATTAAAATCCTGTACGTGATTGTTCAGTTTCTCTATCAATGGTTGCAGCTGTAATTGCAAAATCCTCTGGGCTGTTTAAGATGGAATTTCTCCCGGTAGGGGGTGCAGAAGCATAGCATCAAAATAGTACATGAGCTCTCCATCTCTGATTTCTATCGCTGCTCTCGACCATTATGAGACCTCGGTATGGAAAGCTTCCTCTGTTATCTGAAATTTCAATGGTTTCTTGTGAAATGTTTCGCCTGCAACACAGTCAGGGTGAATCCAGGTATGGTTGTGAGAAAATCTGAACCATACCTGATGAGAACACTTTTCCAGGAGACTTCTGGGGACTCTCTGCTGAGTTTTGACAACATCTACCATTTGCCGATACCATTTTGAAAATGCTTCTTCGTTTATCTCCTTGCTGCTAGGGTCGCCAAATACTCTCCATGGGGTGTACCTTAGAGGCATCGGTTGATCTTTAGTGATCTCTGCAAGTGATCGCTTCCCTGGTGGACTCCACTTCCACATCGCCAAAGCCATAATCAAATATCCATATATGAACCCCATGGCCCTTTTGTAATTATCCTTGTATGCTTCAAATAGTTCTTACAACAAGAAGGCACACCAATTTAATTGTGCTCCCTGTATACAGTGTTCCGCAACTGATATAGTGTGGAGGGTACACTCTCCCTTGGTGTAATGCCTCATTGTATTCCCTGCAATTAGATAACATGAAAATTTAATAGAGGGGACATTGATAAGATATATCTTTGCCCCCTTTCCCCCTCTTATTGTCTCATATTTCTTGTAATAATCACAATCTCCTACTTTCTTTTCTCTCTTGGATGTATTTTGGAATGTAGTTGATACATCCTTCCCCTCCGCTAATAATCCAGTGAACCAGTGTATGTTCTCCACATGGATTGGAATCTCCCTTCCGAGCCAAAGTGACCCATTCTGATTCCTGCTAATGAAAAACTTCATGTAATGCATCGCTACTCCTGTCATGCCAAACATTGGTAAAATCCTTAGGTGCAAGATTGTGGACCTTTAGACGCCTTTGAAGTCTGGGTGCACTCTTGCTAGTTCACTTTCACCTTCCTTTACATGGTTCATGATGTACACCTACATTTTTAAAGCTGGGAATTGGAAAGAGTCAGTGAAATCTCTGTCTATCAGGGTTGTGTTATAATATCTTCCGACCAATGGCTCTAATTTTTGAATTCTTCTGTTGAGCTCTGGTTCGATCACTGAAACTATCCTGATGATGGATCCCAGTTGGGGTTCGAAACGTCGATACATGTTCTTCAACACTGTGGATAATCCGGAAAGCATCTTGAAAAATGATCACCACAGAAGTTTAAAAGCCAAAACACTGAAACTATCGTCTTCATCATCTCTATTCTCCTGAAATATACTAGTAATGTTGTTGGTCTGCGATTTTGAGCTCTTGCTGCTGTAGTTGGGTTAACCGTTATAGTAGTTTCCTTTTCTTGCAATTCAAAATTTACTGGCACTATGATGTTTCCCTCCTCCATGCAGATTAAGTAGGAATTTTGGCATGGAGGATGCTGAAGCAACAACATAACTAATTAATTTTCCCTGGCTATCCCTGAGGGTATAATCGTGTGATTAATTACTCGGGTGAGGTGGACTCTGACGCTGCTGACGGTGGCTTCGAAAGTTGGGTGGACGTGATGGTTAATAATTACTGCTTAATGGCAAATAGTTTTCAAAGTTTTGCTGATCCTACAGACTGGCATCTATATGATAGCTCATTATGACTAAATCATGGCTAACACACTTGGGTGTATAGTCACTGTAACCCCCCTCGGCCACAATTGGTTGCGGTATGGTGCCTATATCGCAATAGGGTGATAATTGAACTTGCACAACATGTGACTTATGTTATGTTTTTTAAACTTCTGTTGTTATCGTTAATTGCAGAATCCGGATTATCCATAGTATCATAAAACAATGGTTGATGTTTCGAATCCCAATGGGGATCCATCTTCAAGTAGTGAATGAAGATTTAAAGAAGGTCGCACAATTAAAGGCTTAAATAGTGAAGGATGATGAGAAGAGCCGACAAGAACGTATTTTATTAATTAATTATTTTTAATTTAATTTAATTTTAATATATTAATTTTAATAAATAAATTTTAGTTTTAATAATTTATAATACTTATAATAGTATATAATATCATCTATTATTAATATTAATATTTAAAAATTTTATTATTATAATATTACTTATTAATTTCATAATTTTTTAATTTATTTAAAAAAAAATAAGGTTCCTACTTTATTGGCGGGAATTGAATTACCTACTCTACGACTCATCTCGGTTGTGAGAGAGTTATTGACATCTAACCTACCGACTCCTCTAAGGTGCGAGAGTTATCGAAAATAAATTTTTTTGTTGTTTTCTCATGGTAGGGCTCCAGGTGTGCATTGTTAACCCATCCTGGTAGTATCTCTCCATCCAATTGTGCTAGCTTGACTGCTCCTGAGTCGTGGATCTCTACGACACAGAACGATCCCATCCAATGCATATGGAGTTTTCCTAGGAATTTTTGGAGCTTGTTGTCATATAGCAGTACTTTGTCGCCAATCTTAAATGTCGTTCATTTGTTTAGGCGGTCATGCTAGGACTTTTGTCTTTTCTTCTACACCAATTGATGAAAATCTGCCAGGAATATTGCTTCTTCTAACTGATGTAGTTCATGAATACGTGTAGAGATGGATTCATCTTCAGTCATTTGTGTTGTTGTAGCATTTAAGAGACTTGGGACAATAAACTCTGCTGGTACCACTGCTTCCTTCCCATACACCAATTGAAATGGTGTCTAGTTGTGCAATATTTTTATGGTAATCATGTATTCCCATAACGTGGTTGGTATTATTTCATCCCAGTCATTGCGACTAGAATTGCATATCTTGGTTAACCCTTTCTTCAATATTTTTTTGAAGGCTTCGAAAGTTCCATTCACTGGCTTCGACAGTGCCTTGATCAATTGTTAGGCTCCTTGGAAAACCAAATCTGCTAATGATGTTTTCAAAGATAAACCTGGCTATTGTATTTTCTGTACAGTCCCTCACTAGTGCCGCCTCTGCTCATCTAGTGAGTTACTCAGTTGCAGTGATTATGTATCTTGCTTGTGAGTGTCACACAATCAGTATAATGGGCCCTACAAAGTAGACAACCCACTTTCAAAATGATTGCATTTCCCTTACGGGCTGTAGGGATAGCTCGTCGCGGTATGAAGGTTTCCCTGTTCTTTGACATACATCACATTTCTTCACATACTCTTTGTTGTCAATGTGCATTGTTGGCCACCATAATCCAACCTATAATATCTTTCTTGCGATAGGTTTTCCATGCACATGGCCTTTCGCAACTCCATTGTGAACTTCCCACAAGATATCTGCTCATTCTTGATCCAATACACATCTTCGTAGTATTTTATCCAGACCCATTTTGTATAATTTATCCACTATGAGTTGGTATTTAGATGCTTTGATAACTAAATGCCTTATTTGAGTTGTTTTATATTCTTTCGGGCATTGTATTGTAGCCAGGTACATGGCTATTTGCTCCATATAATTGGGGATGGCTTCTACCCGGAAAATATCCGCATCTTCTAGCTTATCATCAAGTGGTCCTCAATTTTCCCCATTTTCCACTCTTGACAGATGGCCAGGACCAAAATTTAGTTTCCCTGGCTTCACTATTACTTCAAAAGTAAATTCTTGGAATAGTAGAAGCCACCTACATATTTTTCCCTCTAGAACAGGTCTATTTACTAAATATTTTAATGCAGAGTGATCTATGAAGAACATAAAAGTACCTCCAAGAAAATAGTGGCGAAATTTTTGCAGAGAATAGACCATCGCAAGTGCTTCCCTTTCCTTTTTTGTGTAGTTATTTTCTATCATTGATAGCTTTCTGCTTGAAAAGTATACCAGGTGGTCTATGTTGGTTTCTCCTGGCTGTGCTAGCATAGCTTCCAAAGCAATACTTGAAGCATCAGTGTGTACATGGAACTGTTTATCCCAATTTGGATGAGTGAAAATAGGTGCACTTGTTAATTTCTCCTGGAGTGTGTCCAATGCCTTGGTGCATTCATCATTCCATGTAAATAGTTTTGTCTTCCACAACAGCTTCTCCATTGGTGCCGTGATTCGAGCATAGTTGTGGATAAGCCTTCTGTAGTATGTTGTGTGTCCAAGAAATGATCTCAATTGCTTCACATTATATGGGGCATCCATATTTACAATTATTGCCACCTTGGCAGGGTCCACACATACTCCTTGTTTACAAGCAACATGTCCCAATAATGTTCCAAATGGTACTGTGAATATGCACTTCTTGAGATTCAGTGAGATTTGTAGCTGTCTACAGTGGTCAAACATTATCCTTATAAGTCTTTCATTTTTTTCAACAAAATTTACACTGTCCAATCATCCATGTATACTTCTAGGAACTTGTGGATATAGTCTCTGAAAGCTGCTATCACTATTCTTGAAAATACAGCTAGACTTGCATTCTTTAATCCAAAGGGCATCACATGATAAGCATACAATCCCTGTTCAGTTGTGAACATGGTTTTTCTTTTATCCTCCTCTGCTATTCGGAATTGATGATAGCCCAAGAAACCATATGTGAATGAGTATACTTCATTTCCTGCCACGTTATCCAAAACTTCGTCGTTGAATGGTGTTGGGAAAGGATCACGAATACATGCATTATTTAGACTCCTATAGTCTATGCACAATCTGATTTCTGATTTCTCCTTTTTATTCTGTATCACTATTAGGCTGACCCATTCTGCCTCCTCAACTAGGAAGATCAATCCTACATTCAACATCTTGTCTATTTCTGCTTTGTCCTTTTCTTTCACCCTTGGGTTCAAGCGGCAAGGTCTATGTTTTACTGGTTTAGCATTAAGCTTCAACATTATCTGCATCTCCCCCAAATCTCCTTTGATCCCTTTTAATTCTACTAACGAAGATGGGAATAACTCTTCGTATTCCTTTAGAAAATCAAAGATTTCTTTTGTGGCCTCTGCATCCTAATAGACCCCTATAGATGCTATCTTCGATTTTTCTTGGCTTCCAATATTTTTTTTCGTTGTATTTATAGGTAACAGGTGCTATCCTTCAGTAGTAGGTTCCTCCTATATTTCACGCTCTCCTTCTTTCTCTTTGAATGAAAGATTTCTAAGATTTTCCAAATCATTATCATCTATCTCCCAGTCTATATTTGTGCATGTTACTACTTCCTGATAGTTAGACATGGCCTTCTGATCTAGCATAAGTGTCTCTTCAATTTCCTCAATTTCTGAGAAAAAAATATTCTTTTGATTGCCTGTAAGGTCTCTGTAATATGCTCAACATTTCCTTTCAAATAAAAACTCTGCATAAACCTTTCCGCTACTATCTCCTGGTTGTCAGTTTGTCTCTTCTTCTCTTTTGTCAGATACCAAGCTTGCGGGATGGTGCCTAATGAATGTATAAAGTTATGTACCCACAAGGATTTCTAGTATTTATTCGCTTTCCACTTACATTCACAGGTTTTTATGTGTACTTGGGGATCCGAATCTCTTTTGTACTTTTCTTCTATTAGCGGTTTTGAGGACACCTGAAATCTTGTTTTCAATGCTTTTGCTACTTCCTCCCATCTATTGAGAGAGTTGTGATGATTTTTCCACCAACATTGAGAGGAAACCTATGCTCTTATGGTAGCTTATCTTCAACTGTGTTAATGAATGTGTTCACAGTTTTCATATCAGTAAGAGTGGGTATCCCCTTACCTCTGTGCTGATCCAGTTAACTTTGTGAACAACAACACATATTCTGGTGTTGATCTCGTATCCTCCTTGCTGCCAATCATCCCATGCAACTTCTGATCCAACGTCAGAACTCTGAACACTTCTCAAACTTATTGTTCCTCCTGTTGTAGGATTAATATAAAATTCTCTCTTACCTATCATCATTTGGTAAAGTTGATCGAGAAGTTCTGCATCTTCCCTGTTCTCGACAGTTTCTGTATACTGGGTCCCTGATATGGATCCAGTGGTTGGACCAATCTGACTTCACCATCTTCAAATATCATATGATCCTTATTCAAATAAATAACTGCATAATTTTCAAACACCCAGTTTATCCCCAACAAGGTTGGGTATGGATCCTTGTCTCCGATAATATAGATCACTTCAAAATATGTGTAAGTTTTTACTTCTGCAACATCTACTTCAATTTATTCTAGCCTCCCTACCAGTACAATGCAGTATAACAACTTTGTCTTTCCTAATGATTTCCATGTATTTCTAGGCAAAATATTCACATCTGATCCTAGATCGAACATTGTGTCTCTTATTTGGAATCCCGCAACTTGAGCATTTATGAAGAATTATTTCCTCGTTCGTCTTTTGTTTCTTTTCACTCTTCTTATATACTTTTCAGGGAGGTTAGTGTTAATTGAGTCCTCATAATTTGTCCCTCCTTCTATTATTGTCTTCAGATTTTTCTTTAACTGCTCCAACATCTGTCCGTCATTTACAATTTTTAAGGATAGTCGGAACCATTCTTCTATTGGTGTTCCTATGGTAGTTGTCTTTTCTTCTTCTTTGGCTTGTTGCATTAGTTCCATATCATTGTGACTCTCCAGCTTTGAGAATGTTTCCAGTGCTTCTTTAAACTACTGTCTTTGTTGTTTTGGATTAAAAACTTCTTTGGGGACATAGGTCTGACTAACTTTACCAGGTTCTTCTCTCGTGCATCCTCCCTTGTTTTATTCCCTCCTCTGGTTATTATGGCTACACTCGGCAGAGGCTGTGTCTCGACAACTCTTAGCTCTGCGTAGGCCAAATTGACACCATGTTTCCTGGTTCTTTCTTCCCATATTTTGATTAGCTCTGGATAATCCTCAGTATCATTTGCATTCCCTCTACACTGGGAACACCATGGTCATCTTGGTAGCAGACACTCCCTCACTACATGGCCTTCTTGATCACAATTATAACACCTCACAGGTACTCTTCCTCCATTTTTACCCCCTCACATTCCTGATCCTCCTCATCCTCTTGGAGTCTCATTTACTCTGTAGGATGATCCTATCTAATTGATCTGCTAATGCATATAGGGCTTTGTACTATTGTGTATCATGAGTTGTTGAAGTGAAAAATTCACAATAAATTATGCTTGGAACGTTTGAATGCTTTTGTAGGATTGGGCATAAATGTGGAGGATGACCAATACCTTTACACATTTCACAATATTTTGTTGCTGTCTGATTTTACTGATTAGGAAACCCTGGAAAATGGGGTTGCGTTTGGTATAGCCCTTGAGTATTTACTTGCACAACTCCTACCATTGGCAGGGCCCCTTGTGCTATTGTCGCCAAAGTCCCAACATTGGCTCCTCACAACCTTGGGCACTCGTTACTACATGTCCTTCCAGTAGAAAATGTGTACAACACACATTGTGTCATGCTGGTCGCACCAGTTGAATATCTTTGAGATTTTTCATCAAACTTGCTATTTTGTGTTGCAATTCCAATATGGATGGATCTTGCATGGCTACTCCCCCTTAAAAATTTTGTGGGTATCCATCCATTGCTTCTATTTTCATTGATTTATCTAGTGCATCTTGAAGGGTATCAATATTTTGTTGGGTTGGAGGTGTTCTTGTGAAGGGTAAAAGTGCTTTAATGAACCAGTCTTGTTGGTGGTTTGGATCAATCGAGTAACTTAGTTTCTTGATAGCATCTTTAAACCTTCTCACCAGAGCCTGGGCTATTTCTCCTTCGCTCTGTTTAATTTCCCATAGTTCGAACAATCCTTGCTGATTAGTCTGAGGAAGCTTAAATTCTTGTATAAACTCTCTTTTAACATCATCTATTGCTGGATTCTGGTGTACCTTTAACCATTTGATAAAATATTGTAAGGCTCTTTCTCTTAGGGTATTTTTAAATTCGTTCAATTTAACTGCATTTGGTGTCTGTCGAGCTCTCCAAATTGCTTCACACAAATACCAATGCTACTCCATGCCATCATTACCTTTTCCAGAAAATTACGGATATCGGGAAAATGATTCTGCCATCTTTACTTGCGTAGGTGGGACTAATATGAATCCTCTACTTCCTAGCTAAGAAATCCTACTCTTAGTACTGCTGCTAGCTACTATCCATACTGTAGACTGAATACTACACAACTTGCTAGACATTTGCGATTTTATCAAAAACTTGTCAGGTGGGTGGTAAAGTACCAGGGGAAGGTTAGGACTAGTGCTACTTGAAACTTAGGGAATAGGATTACCTTGCGTTATGGTTTCTGACCTCCCTTGGAAAAATTGTTCCATCGCAATATGCATCTCCACATCGAACTCCTCTTCGGGGCATGCGTCCTCCTCTTCACTGGAATTTTTTCCCTTCTCCCTTCGAGATGGGCTCCTATGAACTTGCCTAACTTTTTTGACAGACCCGTCCATTCCTTTGGGTCCCACTTCACCTTCTATACCTTCTGTCATCTATGGTGCCTCTTCCTTTCTTTGCCTATTCCTCTCTTGCTTCTCAAACTCTCGTATCGCCCTTTCCCGCCACTTCTCAGCGATTCTCTCCTTTTGATGTGCTCTCATCTCTCTTAACCTACTGGAGGTTCTAACGTCCATATCCCTATTCACATTTTTCCCTCGTTCGTAGCATTTTTCCTTCAGGTCCTTCCCCCAGTACTGGAGGTTTAAAGTTCCATCGCAGGACCTTGGAAAGGCATTACTCCCTCATCCACCCTTAAAGCTTTAATGCACAATGGGATTTCTTTCAAAAACTTTCTCTGCAACCCAGATTTAAATATATCTTCTTCTTTCATAAAATATTGATAAAATTCAGCTACAAACTCTACAATGTATCCCTCCAAAGTAGTATGCACCCAAAATTCTACTACTCAGGTTAAATCTGTATCTAGTCTATGTAATGCAGTCAGGTTTTTATCCATACAACTGCGATGGGATCGAGACAATCCTCCAAGAAGTGATTTAATCTGGAGTCTTCGCAACTAGTTATGGAGCTCTTTAGGAAATTTTCCCTAGAAAATTTCGTACAAATCACTCGTTAAATCAAAAAATAGAACTTGATCTTTGACAGTCTCTTCTTTATGCTATCGGAGCTCCGCCTGTTGCGATATGAACTGATCTACATGATTATCCCACCAGTTACGCAATTCTCTTTCATATATCCTTGATACCGTGATCTAGCTTCCAGTTAAGTTTTCAGGTCCCAGAAATAGAACCATTTGTTGGCGGAAAAGAAGGTTTCTGGGTAAGACCTGAGTTCAGGCTCAGGTCCAACAAGATTCCACTATAGTCTAGGAAAACGACGAAATTTTCACCCTACTCAAGAGACCAAGGAGTCTCACCCGAGGTGTGCTAAGACCTTACTGAGATCAAAAGCGAGAACATTAATACCGAGGGAGAATCACTAACAGCTAATTAAACGTTATAATAATTAGAGATATAAGTTATCATTTAGCAATAACCAATATCAATCAAGATATAAGTTATCATTTAGCAATAACCAATACGAACATCAAAAATTTTGAAATATCCAAAAACATAATTACAAAGCAACTGTCATACACCTCATATCCCATAACTCATCATTTCTTTGTTTATATTAATTCAACCACACATTACACATTATACTCCACATAGTTCAACATAACAAATCTCAATACATTTTGGCTCCGCAGAGCTCCTAGAACACAAAACTCTATTTCCCTCTATCTCCGCTGTGAACTCTCTTTTTCCTTTCTTATCTAGTCTTGTCGACTAACACTTTTAGACTTCTCCCATTCTTCGCTTGACTGTTCCCTTACGCTCCGCTGCTTCCCATTTCCTTCCATAGTTGACTATGTCTCTGGGAGTCTTCCTATTTGTTTGTTGTCCCTTGTTTCTGCCATATGTACTTTTTCCTACCTGTGCTCTGCCATCTATCTACAGGTTCTCTGTAACCACAATGGTTCATTTCCTTTCTTAATGGTGCTTTGCCACCTATTCTTTCCACTCCTAGCCTTCTGCAACTGAAAATTGTGTTGTTCAAAACAAATGCCCCAACAAGCACCTCCCAATGGAATGGAAAGCATTGGACTATTCAATACATATTCCCCCATGGTTAGCTTGATATTATGGCATTTTCCAGAGAAATTTATAGTTCCTCCATTTGCAACCATCACTTGACACTCTGGTGCTGGGTATAGGAAGAAATTAAATTCCTTGGCTAGCTTACAATGAATAAAATTATGGGTACTACCCGAATCAATCAACGCTATTACCTTTTTCTTCTTGATATGTCCTTCTATCTTGAGAGTGTGAGGAGTGGTAATTCTTTCCAATGCATTACAGGATATGGTCAGAGTCATTTCTTCTTTCTCTAGGGTTGGTTCCTTGTGTATATCCTCTTCTTTGAAGTTTCTTGTTCATTTTATTCCTCCTCTTGACAATCTATGTAATATAATTTCTTCTCAACACACTTATGACCTTTAGTGTATTTTATATCACAACTGTAGCAAAGCCCTTTTTCTCTTTTTTCTTCCAATTGTTGTGGTGCCAACCTTGTAAGTTGTGGATATATAGGAGTAGTAGCACTTCCATCTTTATATATGTGAGTGGTAGGCTTCCTTCTCGCCATAATTTTACATTAAATTTTTCTTGCCAACATGAATGCCTTCTCCAATGAATCATGTTCCCAAAGGCGAACCTCATGTTGGATGTTATCCTTTAATGTCCCTAGGAATACATCATTCATGTGTTCCTTTGGAATATCAATTACCCTTATATTCAATTTTTGGAAGTCCTAAATGTGCTCCACCATTGAGCCTTTTTGTTTGAGATTTATCAATTGGCTAAAGAAGGTGTTCCTCTTTGTATCCTCATAATGTGCAATAATTTCCTTCGTAAAAATTGACCAAGTGACAATTTTTTTACGGGAGAAAAGCCATCAATACCATACAAATGTATTTTGTTCTAAATATAAAGTTTCAATGCATACCTTTGTGTGTTTTGCACATTATGGAGATAAAAATATTGCTCCATCTGTAGTATCCATGTTACGAGATCCTTTCCATCAAACTTCCTCATATCGATCTTTGGAATATGGTGGGTCTTCAATCCAACATTAGAGTTTATGAAATCATGATTAACATTCATTTTGTTCTCATCATGAGTTTCCTCTACTACCTTTTCGCCATTAGGAATCATGATCCAGGTGGATATTGGTGACCACTCGTCTATTCCACTTGGGGACTCACCATTGTCTCTTTCATTTTTCAGTTTCGACATGACTTACTATTTTTAGCAGTTTTTCGGGTCTTAAACTTCTGGAGCCGTTTTGAGGCCCTAAACGACATTTTTGGGAAAAATGGGAGCAACATGGTTTCATGGACCGATGTTGCTCACATCAAAAGTTTTAGCTCTCGGATAGATATTTCTAATGAGGTATTAAGCACATCAAACGGATATCGTATGCCAAAGTTACGTCCTCGAGAATTTGAAACACCAATTTACCCAAACAGGGCCCATAGTTTTGGCGCTTCATCTCCTAGGGTTAGGGTTTTGGATGTTTAAGATTTTCCATTGTTTCTAAATAATAAATAGGCCCTCGAGCCTCATTGTAACACAGTTCAGAGGCCTGTAGCCGCCACATATCTTCTCAGAGATAAGCTACCAGCGCCCTAGCTAGTTATTTCCATTTTGTCTGTAAGAAAATTTCAATTCTTTGATATTAATGAAATGAAGTGTTATTTCCACTACATCTTTGTATTTATGGTTATATTTTTATTCTATTGAATTCCTGCATAAATTCGGATTAGTGGTATCAGAGCGGTTTTCTTTTTCTCGATCCTTCTTTGCATGTGCCCAACGAGGTCGAGGTATAAGGAGTTAGGGCTCGATCTGGTGGAACCTTTGCAAGGTCAACTTCGCAAACACTGACAGCCGTCCATGGGGAAAAAAAAGAAATATGAGGGAGCAAGAGAACCTATCAAAATATTTCTCGAGGAGGCCCTTGAAAAACAAAGGAATGTGATGATGGATAACTTTGCCCAGATCCTTCAACGACTGCCCACCAGCGGTGCATCTGCATCCAACAGCCACTCTGGAGGCATGACTCCCTTTAAGGTACAAGTAAATTTTGACATTCCCATATTTGAGGGTCAAATAGATGCATATGTCGTAGATAGATGGTTGAATCTATTAGAAGGATATTTCGTGGTTCATGACTTTTTCGACCGGGAGAAGATTATTTTTTCACTCCTCAAAGCTACCCCCCATGTCAAGGACTGGTGAGAAACCTATTGTGAGAAAAAGGATGAGACATAACCCTCTCTGTTCTCAGCCGTACCCACTTGGAATTTTTTCCAAGACGCCATCAAGGAATAATAATATCCCATGGGGAGCTATGAGGATAAGTACATACAATGGACCACGCTACGGTAACAAAGTGATCAAGATGTGCATGAGCTGACAAATTTGTTCCATACCCTACGCACAAAGTTGGGTATCAAATATTCAGAGAAACATATGGTGCTAAAGTATTGCAGTTGTTCGTACAGATACATTCAAGAGGAAATGGAGTTCCTTGACATCTCCTCTCTTGGTACGACATACCAGTATGCTTCCAAGATTGAGAAGAAATTCAAACAAAAGAAGCGAAACTTTGGATCTGCAAATCAAAAGCAAGGGAAAGGTTCTCCCAAACCGTAGAACAAAGGATAGAGCAAAGGCATGGCGGCCCAAGACAACCTGTCAAAGCCAAAAGAAAATAACAACACCGCAAAGCCAAAAAAGGACATGGGAAAGTGGTGTGAGTTCCATAAAAGATCCACTCACAACACAAGTGAGTGTTGGGCCAAGCAGTCGCTGGTGGCCGAGATGAGGGCTTCTAAGTCAGATGCATGCTCCGAATCTGAATCAGAACCTAAAGGGGAATGAAAAAGGGAAAAAAATTATTGATGCAGAGCCCAACACCACTGTTTCCACTGCGAAGATCCAGAAGGAGGAACCGGAAGATCTAGAGGAGGAGGAACATCTCTTCCACTCCCATATGTGGGTTAAGGGTTCCCCAGTACAGTTCATTGTCGACAATGGGAGCCCAAAGAGCCTCATTTCAGCAGACGTCGTAAAGCGGTTGGGCTTGCCGACCACAGCCCACCCGCATCCATACACCATCAAGTGGCTTCACTAAGGATGAGATCTCTGTGTCAGCCAGCATTGCCGCCTTCCCTATAGCATCAAGCCCTTCACGGATGAGGTATTATGTAACATTGCTCCTCTTTATATTTCTGATGTATTATTAGGCCAACCATAATTGTGGAAGCGACATGCTGTGTATGAGTCCCGACCTTGAGTTGTTATTGTTACTTTGGGAAATAAGTTGTACAGGATACCAGAGGTACCACCGCCTGCCGCTATCTCTTTGGTTACCACAAAACAATGCAGTAAGCTCATTTCCCAAACCAGGAAATTTGTTTTCTTGATGATCCGCCCCTAGGATAAGAAGAAGGCTGTGGCCGCAACCTCCAAACAGGGCTCCTCTACATGACAACAACAAATGAACAAGTTTGTGGAGGAGTACGGGGACATCATCACCTCACCCACAGGGGTTCCTCTGCACTGTGAAGTCAAACACCCCTTTGATCTGACCCCAGGTGTGCCGCTGCCTAATGGGACAATCTATCAGTTCTCTGTTCTTGAGAATGATGAAATTAAGAGGCAGATTCAGGAGCTACTATAGAAAGGTCACATCTGGCCAAGTTAATTTCCCTGTGGGAGCCTGATCATGATGGTATAGAAGAGGATGGGATGTGGAGACTTTATATTGACTATCGGGCGGTGAACAAGATCACTATTTGGAATAGGTACCCGATCCCACAGATTGATGACCTTCTAGACCAACTTAAAGGAGCAAAATATTTCAGCAAGATCAACTTGAAGTCTGGGTATCACCAGGTACCAATCGAACCCTCTGATGTGTGAAATATTGCCTTCAAAGCCAGGGAGGGCCTTTTCGAATGGTTGGTCATGCCTTTTAGGTTGACAAATGCTCCCGCAACCTTCATGAGGTTGATGGACGACATCTTGCGGCCATTCACCAACTCATTTGGACTAGTGTACTTGGATGACATTCTGATCTTCAGCCAGACTTGGGAAGAGCACCTCCACCACATCTGACAAGTCCTCTAAACACTGCGGCAACACAATTTGTGTGCCAATTTGGAGAAGTGCACTTTTGGCACGACCTAGGTTCAATATCTGGTGCATGTGGATCCAACCAAGATCCAAGTCATTCGGGATTGTCCAACCCAAACCACTATAACAGAGCTTCACAGCTTTCTGGGTCTTGTTAATTTCTATTGCAGGTTCGTGTTGGGATTCTCTCATATCACTTGGCCCTTGAGTCAAGTCACCAAGGGAGGAGCGAGAGAAAATTTTGTTTGGTCGGAATCTCAACAGAAGGCATTCACAGAATTGAAAAATCGCCTTTGTTCTGCCCCAGTTCTCACATTACCAGACTTGCAACAACCATTTTAGATTTAGATAGATGCCTCTAACTATGCTATTGGGGCAATTCTTACTCAACAGGGACATCCAATGGCATATCACAATGAGACATTGTCCGACACAGTTCACAAGAATCCCACTTATGACAAAGAAATGTATTCCATTGTGCAAGCTTGTCGACAATGGAAGCATTACATTTTGGGGAAGGAAACAATCATCCACATAGACCACCAGCCCCTGTAGTTCATACAGACACAAGGGAAGTTGCAGAATAATCACCATCAGAATTGGTCCACATATCTGCAACTTTCTCATTTGAACATCAAGTACAAGAAGGGTAGCACCAATAATGTTTCAGACTGCCTCATCCAACCACCGATCATGGCGCTCACCCCCATTCTCAACTCTTATGGGCACGATACTTCTGATTTGCCACTTTTCTACAAGAGCAACCCAGAATTTGGCCATACATACAAGGTACTCTTGGGGGGTATGCAAGTTCCAAGTTTTCACCTCCAAGATGCACTTTTATGTCACTTGGGACACCATTGTGTTCCTTCAAGAGAGCATGCCAAGATGATATGGGAAGCACACTACAGTCGAGTTGTTGGGCATTTCGGTTCCGAGAAAATAGTGGCAGTACTGCAGAAGTATTTCTATTGGCCGAACCTTCGACAAGATGTCGGGAAGTAAATCAGATCCTGCACTGCTTGTGCCATTTCCAAACCAACCATAAAGAAGAAAGGCCTCTATACTCGGCTACCTACCCCTATTCGACCTTGGGAATCCATATCCACGGATTATATGTCGGACCTTCCTTCTACTAAGCATGGAAACAACTATGTTTTCGTGGTCGTCGACATATTCTCGTAGATGGAAATTATGGCGCCCTGCAAGAAGAATATCACAGCAGAAGCCACTGTGAAACCCTTCTTTGAATGAGTGTGGGTGCACTTTGGGATCCCACAGTCTATCATATCAGATTGGGACAGCAGTTTCCCTAGCACATTTTGTTCCAGCATCTGGTCAATGCTGGACACCAAGCTCACCAAGTCCATAGATTTCCATCCCCAAATTGATGGCCAGACAGAGGTCGTCAATAGGATGATTGTACACATTCTGCGCATGTACAATTCAAAGCATCCACACACATGGGATTAAAGCCTCCCCTATGTACAACATAATTATAATCGGGCTCTCCACAACTCAACTGACCATAGCCCCTTTCAGGTGGGCTTGGGATTCTAGCCACTATGTCCCATTGACGTAGCCATGCCATTTGCAACTACTCAGGTTGATTCGGCTCATGTCCAGTCTGAAGCTGACAAAGAAAATAAATTAATTGAGTGCATTCAGCACATCTGCCAATAGGTTCATGACATATTGGATAGAGCCAATGCTAAGAACAAGCAATGACATGATCAACATTGGGTGCCACACAATTTCCAGGTGGGTGACAAAGTGTGGCTACATTTACAGAAGGAGCACCTCACTGGACCCCACTGCAAGCTTCGCTCACTCTGATATGGGCCTTACACCATCACCAAGGCTGTAGGGAAGAATGCCTTCGAGCTCAGTATTCCACCATTCCTTTTTATGCACCTAGCATTCAATGTGGACTGCCTTCGTCCCGACTTCCCACCTCTATTGGACACCTCTGACATTGCAGAAAAACTCACACCAACAGAGTTAAACCTAGACTGCATGGAACAGGCCACCACAGATTATATCATGGACATGCAAATCAAGAATACTCGCCAATGGAAGATCCAACTGTATCGGGTTGTCAAAGCTGGCCAACTCCTGCACTAAGGCAAGTGGTTCACCAAGGACCAAGTTCAGCAAAAGTTTCCTCATCTCATGGAGGAACTCAACGCAATGGGGACCATTTCTTCTTAAGGGGGGAGGAATTATCTAGGTGGATATTGGTGGCCACTCGCCTATTCCACTTTGTGCCCCACCATTGTCTCTTTCAAATTTTCAGTTTCGGCATGAATTACTATTTTTAGCATTTTTTCGGGTCTTGAACTTCTAGAGCCGTTTTGAGGCCATAAACGACGTTTTTTAGGAAAATCGGGAGAAACATGGGCCCATGGACCATAGTTTCTCACATCAAAAGTTGTATTCCTCGAATAGATCTTTCTAACGAGGTATTGAGCGCATCAAACAAAGATGGTATCCCAAAGTTACGTCCCCGAGAAGTTGAAACACCAGTATACCCAAATGGGGCCCATAGTTTTGGCGCTTCATCTCCTAGGTTTAAGGTTTTGGATGTTTAGGGTTTTCCATGGTTTCTAAATAATAAATAGGTCCTCAAGCCTCATTGTAACATAGTTCAGAGGACTGTAGTTGCCACATCTCTTCTCAGAGATAAGCTACCAGCACCCTAGCTAGTTTATTTCCATTTTGTCTGTAAGCAAATTTAAGTTCTTTGATATTAGTGAAATGAAGTGTTATTTCCGCTGCATCTTTGTATGACATGCCATGTGTCACTATTTCATCCTTTGGATCTGAAATTGATACACAAGAAACTAAATTCTGTGTAATTTTGACCACTTTTTATAGAATTTCAATCTGATTCTTAGAGAGAGAGTTATGATGTTTTTCCCAAGGTATCCTCTTTTAGATGAAATTTTTTAGCCTACAAAAACCCTAACTTCCACATATCATATCTCCGAAAATATTGCGAACCAAGATCTGGAATTTTTACACAAAGTTCCTCAGGGGGTTTCTTCACAAATGTGTTTTTTTAGCATCTGAACCTTCCTATCAAACAGGTTATAGCAAAAATTCCATGATGACCTGTTTAAAGCAGCGAAACCCTAGAATCCAAAGCTCTGATACCAAATTTTATGAAATCAACTCCAAAAATAGAAGAAAAGAGAGATCAACGCCTTAGAAATCAGACACTTCGAGGGGGAAACCTACTTTACGTTACATAAATAAAAAATTCTTGGATGATACAAATTACAAAACCTCCTTTCTGTATATAGGAGTCCATGGGATCACAATATAATCCTAGCCGACTAAACAATAATAATGCAAGGGCACAACAATAATAATAGTTTTTTTTTATGGGCACAATAATAAAAATATGGGGCCTACAAGGGTACAACAATAACAATAAGGGGGGTACACTAACAACAATAAGGGGCTACACTAATAATAGAGGGACCTAACATTGCAACTCACTACTGCAACTCTAGTGCTGCAACTCCCCACTGCAACTTTGGTGTTGCAACTCACTATTGCAACTCTGGTGCCGCAACTCCCTACTGCAACTTTGGTGACACAACTTTGTTAGTACAACTCTTGTGTGGCAACTCTAGTTCTACACCTTTGGTGTTGCAACTCTAGTATTGAAAATCTAGTGCCACAACTATGGTGCCACAAATTTGGAGTTGCAATTCTTGTGTCGTAATCCAACAACTCTCATAACAACAAGTCAACAAAAGAACCATGAGCGATGAGAACCTTTAGCTTATTGAAAACACAAGATGATGTCATTACACATTTTTTGTTTCATTATTTAATTTAAATCAATATTAAACATGATTAATTGAGTTGTTAATATGTATTTTGGAACTACGTATGAGTCGTTTATTTATTTTTAATTGTTAACAAACCACTTGAGAAACTTGTAGAGACGTATTTGTTATTTTCTAATTGTTAGCAAACCACATGAAAAAATTGTGGATCTTATTTATTGGTTGTCAAATTATTTTTAAACAAATATTATGTATAAATAGAGTTCCTCTTTCATTTCATAGGGAGGACTCTTAAAGCAATGTCTAAATCATGATGAAATAATTTAATTATTAAGCTTTTATTTTAATTGTAGTTTATAATTTCCATAGTTTATGATTAGATTAATTAATTTAATGCATTTATTTTTACATATTTATTTACCTTACATATTTATGGAATATTAATTAATTTTAACTAGATTAGTCAATTTAATTATCTTATGTTGTCAATGTAGCAAGTGTTGATAAATATCAACACTCAGTTCTATGGAGGCAGGGCCCACTCCAATCTAATAGAGTATTGTGTAATTTAACTAGATCTCTTTTCTAGTTGTGTAATTTAACTCTTTAGTTATTTATTCATGTAGAATTTAGTTCTATAATTAATATATAGTTGTTTGATTTTTTATTTTTGCAATACAATATATATAGTTGTTTTATTCATGCACCGTTGTATTCATTTATTTATCAAATTATTTATGCAATTTATTTTTCATTTGGAATGCTTGCATTTTAGATTGGTTTTCATTTATCTATGTTGTTGAATAAATGTGTTCAACACAATGATTAATTTCTTGGTCTAAAAAAAATAGAGATCATACTGGAAATATTAGTCTTTTCATTCATTTTTTACTGTGTTTCTTATCTCTTACTTGTGTGGTTTGTTCTACCTATGTTTGGGGTTATATTGATAAGCGTCCTAAGGACACTAGGTAAAAGTATTCTATTTCAATTATTTAAGTGTGTACATCTTATTTCCAACATGTGTGTTTCTTTTTTTGCAAATGATGAAAGCTTCACAAGACGCCCATCCCTTTTTACAAGTGTTTGTACTTTCATGCAAGTGTGTTTACTTTATTGTAAGTGTTTTTAATTTCATTTAAGTGTATTTACTGTCATATAAGTGTGTTTACTTTCTTGTAAGTAGCTTTAGTCACTTTACTTTTGAATTTGTAGAACATTTCTAGGCTTGTAAATTATTTACATTCTATATGTAAAATTAATCATTGATACTGCAACCATAAAACAAACTAGTGCAAGTAGGGAGTGTATCCTGCATATACAATGGATGGTAACTCACAAGTTCCATATGAGACCTGAGTTGATAATTAAATGCATAGTCTTTTGGTTGAATTTTTGAGCAATTATAAAGGTAATTAAAAGGTCTTTCAGTTTGGTGTCATTGCGAGGAGTTACCAAAGACACATTTTCATTCTTCCATTGGTTTGAAATTTGTATTTTTAAAATTTATTTATTTATTTTAGGTTATTTAGATACATAAATTGAATTGCTAAATATTTTGTGGTGTAGTAAGAGCCACCCATAGTACTAGTATTTTTTTATAGGAAGGTTGGAAGAAGGAAAAGAAAAAAAAAAAATGAATGAAGAGGATCTAAGGGGATTTCAAAGCCTTTAAGATTAAGGTATGAGATGCTTTTTGGATTTCATGGATTTGGTAAGTTTGCAACTCACAATTTTGTTTTAGAAAATTCTTCTTTCTCATTCTTCCCTCCCTTCTTTCTTTTCCATATTCTAACTTATAGTTCTTTTCTGGAACACACCTTGTCTCTTTGTTTTTGGGAAAAATGTACATTAAATCAATGAATCAATGCTTGATAAATTAACGGTCATAAACAATACTTGAGTATGCTCAGTAAATTTTGATTACATTTCTCATCTCCTACATTTTCTTGGTAAAATATTGTTGTAAGATTGGCATTGATACATCTTGTATCTAGACCATTATCCTATAAAATTGGTGAGCACCGATGTTGGGTACCTAGGTGTCTTGGTAAGTGAGAATATGTCCATGAGATGACAAATGTCCTAGTCCTTATATCAGTATTGATGTTTGGCCCTAGAGTACAATAGGTTCCTAGTCAAACTATACCATTATACAAATTTTTGGCCCAAAGGTATAGTTGTTTCCTAGTTGGTATATTTCTCCTAATCATATCCTTGCAAGTGAATAGAAGAGTATCATCATATTATAGTTATAATCCAAACTCCCTCCATAATATTTCATGTTTCATTTTCCCTAATTTTTTCTTGGTGAATGGGTATTACTTTAAGAAGAATGTAATATTGGCATTGACAAATCCCATATGTAGACTATTCTCCTAGAGAACTAGCAAGCACTATTTTTTGGTACCTAGGTGTCTTGGTAGATGTAATGTGTCCACAGGATGATCAATAGTTCAATCCTAATTGATGCTTGTCCCTAGAGTACAACTAGTTCCTTATTAAACTAGTGTTTTTTTAGTTCCTCACTCTGGTTGATTGATCCTGATATGACATTAGCCTTGATATAGTCTTAAGGATCATACATTATTTTTGAGGACCAGATATTTGAATTTTTCTATTTGTGGATGTGATAATAATTATTTTTGAGGTTGATGTTATAATAATATTGTTGTAATTATGTCTAATCATGTGATGGGTTCATTATGTTGTCTATTTATATTAGTTATTTTTTATGGTTAACAAGATGTTGATGATCATATCATGGTGATGATTTAGGATACACAATTATATTGGTGACTATTATTATGAACAAATACGACTAATGATTATTGAGTGTGGCAAGAGAGTACCCATATGCACTTGCATATGTTGAGTCAACAATCTCTGGTTTGATTTGAATTACATATTATTGTATAAAAAATTTAAATCTCAATTTAAATTTTTTCTATGAGTACTAATAACACAATTACTAACCAAAAGAGAACTTGACTGACTTCTCACTTTTTTAGAGGTAGCAAAAAATCATCTGATTTCAAAAAGTGTTGATTCATAATACACTTTTTCTTTTGGAGCATATTTTTGATACTTCAAAATTTTTTTATGTATTGAGTATGCACATTTTTTTAAATGTTAGTGATTTTCATGAACATTTTGAAAAACATCAACCTTTTTTTTCGGGGCATATTTTTTAATCTTTAAATTTTTTTATGTCCCAAATATGCATTTTTTAAATGTTTTTTTAAATCATTTTTCAAGTTTGCTTCTTCTTCTTTCTTGAAATGTTTGTTTTTAAAGGTTTTGTCAAGTTTGTGTTTTTTATTTTTCCTTAAAATTCTTCTTTTTAATGAAATTTGTATCCTTTTGCAAAATCTAAAAAAATAGTACAAATAATATTTTGAAGTTATGATTCTTTTAAATATATTTATGTATCATTAATTACTACTTCAATACACATAAAATAATTTTCACTAAAAAGATAATAATTTTAGACATTTGACCAAAAAATATACATTTTTCATATAGATATATTTAAAAATATATATATTTTCGGACCTTTTCGCTAAAATGACATGTCAAAGGATTTTTATGGAAAAAATTGCACCAAAAAAAGTTGAAAAAATAACAATTTTAATGATTT